>JAPYYV010000302.1:0-35882 GCA_030522625.1 Copidosoma aretas
TTGAAAAAAAAAACTCAAAATGACACACTGTGCTGCTTATGGGCACCATTCTCCCTGCACCAGGGGACTGCACCGTTACACATTATACAAACACTCCCTCCCTCCAACGAAGATATTTTACAATAATTTTTCCTCCACCTTCCCTACCTTGAACAGTACTTTTACAATGCCAAACCCCAAGCCCAGTCGTATCAATTTAACATCAGAAATAAAATAACATCATTTTTTGATTTCGAACTAAGTTTGTTTCCACTTATTGTCCAGAAATGTATTTAAATGATTCTATAGTTTCAAAAATAAAATTTGTAAATAAATTGTAACGTTGTCGATATTTTTCGGATTGTATTATATGTACGCGAATCATTGAAATGTGATTAACCTGCAATACAATATATGTCATATTTTTTACATTAGGTAAATTTGATACTTCATTTAAGTATTATAGAAAATAAGTACATGATCAAGTTTCTTTATGGCAGCGTATTATGTGACTTGATTTATTTTCTAATTTACGACTAACATCAAATACTACTATGAAACATCTATATCTTGGTAAATTATCTGTGTTTTCCGTTAGTAATATGATAAAGTTATGAATGGTAAGTAACAATTTAAAATTCTATTGTTGCAATTAAATACAAGCTGTGTAGAATATATTTAACATTTCCGTTCGGATCATTTATGCATGTTACATTTTAATTTTAAGTTTTATTAGCGACAAATATTATCAAAAACATTTTTATTCTAACCACCCGCTATGACTTAAAAACAATATAGTTTGAAATTTAGTGGACCGCGCTATATTATTATTACATGAATCATTTCACAGCAACAACAACCACAATGTAAGACAGTCTCTGCTTGATAACGACTATCCGATTACCTTCATTAATAGATACGTGAAATATAGAATTTTATATTTATCTAAATAACCGATTTCAAACAGCATCCCTAATCGTGTAGATACATCCTCAAAATTTTTTTTATCAATCCCGTTTGTGAAAAATAATATATTCAAAAAATTAAAAGTACTTTAAAAACTTACGAAATGTCTGTTCTAACATCAATTAAAGAACCCCTGAATAAAAATATAGAATAAGGTAATAACAAAACCGATACGCTTGATGTAGAGTTGCTTATGTAGAGTAACGCATACAAGCATTTATGATATTTTCAGTAATATTTCTGAAATGACCCTACATTCTCGATCTCCTTCAAACAAACCTTGAGCTGCTACACGCAGCTCTTAAGCTTTCCGATCTGGGAGGGAATTAAAAAAAATTTATAATTACAAAAGTTGTGTCCAAATATATTTTGTCTCTGGATAATGTTCTTGTTACGTCGGGCAAATGCCGTACACATTTTCGGGCCTTGGATCGCGCTAAATAGGCCGGGAACTTTTACTTTGCTGGCCGGGAAACTATAATAAAAGGGTCTCTCTCTCTCTCCATCTCTTTCTCTGTATGTTGTGTGTGTGTGTGTGTGTGTGTGTGTGTGTGTGTATGTGTATAAAATCAGTCATATCTCAGGAACCCAATAGTAGATTTCGATGATTCTAAGATTAAAATTTTTGTTTTCTCGTATTTTGGTGGCTTGGAAAAGAAATTTAAGTTTCATACCTTATTAGGGTTTTTATAACGATTTTTATAGTCAAAAAACTGGTTTTTTAGTTCTTTAAGGTTGAAAAAAATTTTATTGAAATTTCTAAATAGTATCGTCAGATACAGCTTTAAAATAGCCCTATGTATTATACATTATGATCATTACGATCAAATATTTTATTTAGTTTTTATTTAAAGAATACTGAGTTTTTTGTGAAAAATTCCTTATATCTTAAAAACCTTTAAAGTGATTTTGATGATTTCAGGCTTACTACATTTGTTTCTACATATTTGCATTAATTAAAAAACAAAAATTCGAGTTTCATACCTAATCAAGGTTGTTGTAACAATTGTGTATGTCGAAAAAGCGGTTTCTTGATACTTTTAGGGTGAAAAAATTAAAAATCGATTGCGTTAATATTGTATCTCATAAAGAAATAAAACAGCTTTATTTTATTCAAAAAAATTTTTTTACTTTATGCTGATTTTTGTCATTGAAGAAAATCTACAATTTGTTTTCTGGAATCAGTCATATCTCAGAAACCCTCTAAATGAGTTTTATGATTTAGGGCTCCAAACTTTTTCATAAATCCTTGTATAGGTTAACAAAAAGATTTGATGTTTTGGACCCAATCAAGGTTGTTATATCAATCTTAAATAATAAAAAAACCGTTTTTGCTGTTTTAGGAATGAAAAAATTTAAATTTGATTTCATCATAGTTATATTCTATAGAAAATTGAATAGTTTTATATAATTCAATAATATTTTAACTACAAGATAGTTATATTACGTATATCAATTCCAGTAATAAGTTCTCATTATTTGTTCAATTGTTTTTAATTCAAATAAATTTTAACAATATTTTTTGTACTATTCGGGAAAAAATTATGTTATTTTCGAAATAATTCCACATCATAGAGCATGAAAAAAGCTTTCTTTCACATGTTCAATAATTCTAATATTTAATTTAATTTTTTTTTTTTGTTAATTTCTTGCAGAATAAGATTGTTGAGAAATCTTTGTGCTAATTTATTGGCAGCGGTTTTGATATTGAGGCGAGAAATAGAAACATTCATAACACACCATTGACTGTGAAACTTTTAGTTATGCTCTCTAAATCCAGGTGCACGACGACAGAAACTAATAAACTTCAAGTTAAGACCCGTCATAATAAATATTGTCGATTTCCAGCACTAAAAAGTGGTATTTATTCGCACTGGTGGGACTTATATTTGCAGCGTAAAATTAAAAAAAAATTACACGCATAAGCAACAAGAAGGTATATGGTTTACCATTTAAAACCTATATTATGTGGGACTTGTATTTCTTCGCTAATACAAGACTTTTACTTTTTCACATATGTGGGACATGCGTTTTTGTCGGTGAGAAATTGTAAGAAAATAACTTTTATAGGCTATCAACAATAACGCAAAATATTCCGGAACAAGTACATCCCAGAACAAAAAGTTATATCTTAGAAACCCTTCGGGAGAATAATATGACTTAAGGTTAAAAATATTTCTTTGTACCAATACGAAGCTTCCTCTTATTATACTTGGATTATTGCTTGCTCATAGGGGGTTCTTTTTCATGGATGAAGAGTGACATATCAAAAAACGTATTTCCTGAAATTGAGAATCAAAATACAATACTCTGGTAAAAATGTCCATATCTGTGTGTTTATGTGTGTATTCCATAGAAAAAGCATCTACGTGGAAATCCACGTGGTATCCTACGTAGATATATATGTGGGGACGAACAATTATGTTTGTTTTACCACGAAAAGAAAATGGTTGCATAACAATGAATAATGAAAATAAACAGAATAAAAAAAATGCGTGTAAAAATTTTTTATTGATTTTTTCATTAAGAATATAGTACGGACTCATTCTTGGAATTCAAGCCTACATCATATCACTATTTGTAGATAGAATCATTACATTGATTAATAAAAAATTATAAAAATCTACATCATGACTAAAATTCACTTAAAAAAAGCTCAGTACCCATCCACAGCATCTATATCTCTAGAAATTGCTAGAGGTGTCTGTTAAAATAGTAGCCCAGTAACCCAGGGGGACAGCAAGTTAATAATACAGTAATAAAGAAAGTTATGATGGAAATAAATACATAACCTTAATGGCAATCCATTAAACCCAGTAACTGAAACCGAAACATAACCAACATCCCAAACATCAAAACCGAGTAACTAGGGGGACAAGTAATTACAGAGAAAGAAGAACATATCATCTTTTAAATAAGAAAAAAGATCTATATTCTCTCGTTTTTATAACATGCTCATTAAATGAAAAAAGCTTGGGATGTAAGCAACGTTGCTTTTTTATTATTTTGTTTGAGTAAAATAATACACGAGGTAAACCCCGAAGTTTTTAACCCAGTAACCCAGGGGTACGGCAAGTTAATAATATAATGATTTAATAAATTATTATGAAAATAACAGCATAACCCAAATCGAAATCTTTGTAATCCAGTAACCCAAGGAGACAGCGAGTTAGATATATAGTAATTAAATAAATTATCAGTAAAATAATAGAATAACCCAAATTATAATCATTTTAACCTAGTAACCGGGGGAACAGCGAGTTTCTTATATAATGAATAATGTAATTGATGGTTAAATAACAGCATGACCTGAATTCGAAGCTTCTTAACCTGGCCACCTGGAGGACAGCAAGTTAATAATAAATAAACTAGAAAATAATTGTAATAATAACTGCACAATTTAAATCCAAAGCTTCTTGACCCAGTGAACCAAGGAATCAGTAAGTTGATGATAGAGTAATTAAATAAATTATCAACAAAAAAACAAAATAACCGAAATTCTAAAAATCAAAGCCCAGTGACCAAGGGGACAACGAGTAATTACAGAGAAAATAGAACATATCATCTTGTACATAAAAGACAGGTTGTATATTCTCTGGTTATTATAATATGATTGTTAAATAAACAAAGCTTGAAATATTAGTAACGTTGCTTTTAATATTTGTTTTCAGTAAAATAATACACAATTTAAACTTAAGCTTATTAACCTAGTAAACCAGGAAGACAGCAAGTTAGGAATATAGTAATTGATTAAATCATAATAAAAATAACAACATAACCTAAACCGCAATATTTTAAACCTAGTAACCCAAGGGGACAGCAAGTTAATAATAGAGTGATTTGATAAATTATTATAAACATAACAACATATCCTAAATCGAAATCTTTTCAAACCAGTAAAATAAAAAGTCAAAAAATAACAACATAAACGTGATTGAAATACAAAAAACCTAGTAACCTAAAGAGACAGAAAGTTCGTTATGCCGTGATTAAATAAATTATTATAAATATAAAAACAGAACTAAAATCGCAATCGCTGTGATCCAGTGGCCGGCGTGACAGTACGTTTAAAATATACTTTAAATGGTTTCATTATCAAATGAATAACAACATAACCTAAATCGCAATCTTTTTAACCCAGTAACCCAAGGGCACAGCGAGTAAGTACTATAATAATTGATCAACTAATTTTGAAAATAACAACATAACCTAAACCACAATATTTTTAACCAAGTAACCCAAGGGGACAGGAAATAAGGAATATAGAAGATATATAAATTATTATTAAATTCGCAACATAATATAAGTTGCAATTTTTCTAACCTAGTAACCCAGGCGACAGCAAGTTAATAATATAATTAATAAATCAATTATCGTTTAAATAACAACATAAACTGAAGTGCAATCTTCTTAACCCAGTAACCCGAGACGACAGCGAGTTAGAAATATAGTAATCAGATAAATTATTCTGAAAATGACAACATGACCTTTATCGCAATATTTAAACTCGATGTTCTGGGCAACAGCGACTTAATAATATAGTTATTTATTAAAAAATTACAACAAAAAAAATATAACCTTATTCGCCAAATTCTAAACCGTGTAACCTGAGAAGACAGCAAGTAAGAAATAGAGTTATTAAATAAATTAATATGAGATAAGCAACATGACATAAATCGCAATCTTTTTAACTCAGTAACCCAGGCGAGAGCAAGTTGATAATACAATGGATAAATCAATCATCGATCACATAACATCATAAACTAAATCGCAATCTTTGTGACCCATTAACCTAAGACAACATCGAGGAAGGAATGTAGTAATTAAATAAATTCTTTTAAAGATAACAACTAGACCTAAATAATAAGCTTGCTAACTTAGTGACCCAGGCCACAGCAAGTCAATAATGTAGTAAATAAAAAATTTCTTATGAAAATGAGAAAATAACTAAAATCGCAATCGTTGTGATCTAGTAATCCGAGAGACGGCACGTTTAAAAAAAAATTTGAATAATTTCATCACCGAATAAATAACCACAAAACCTAAATCCTAATCATTTTAACCTAGTAACTTAGGCAGACAGCGAGCTAATAATTCAATCATTTATTAAATTATTATAAAAAGAAACTACATAACCTGAATGGCAATCACTTTAACTTAGTAACCTAGGGGGAGAGCGAGTTAATAATATAGTGATAAAGTAATACTATAAAGATATAGTATAAAGATATAGTGATAATAGAGTGGGGGCAGCAAGTAAATACTGTACTAAATAAATTGATCATCGCTTAAATAACACCATAAGCTGAATCGCAATCTTTGTAGCCCAGAAACCCAAGATGACAGCGAGCTAGAAATATAATAATTAGATAAATGATTATAAAAAAAAAAACAACATAACCTAAATCGGTATCATTAAAACCTGGAAACTTAAGAGGACGGTGAGTTTAGAATATAGTTATTAAATACATAATTTTAAAAAAAGCAACATAAAGTACACCGCCACTTTTTTAACACAGTAACCCAAGGAGACAGCGAGTTAATTATATGGTGATTTAATAAATTGTTATGAAATTAACAACATAACCTAGATCAAGATTTTTATAACCTAGTAACCGTAGGGGACAGATAATTAGTAATAAAGTAATTAAAGTTATTATTATGCAAATAACAACATCTTCAAAATGGCAATCATGTCAACCCTGTAACCTAAAGGGACAGCTAATTTCAGATATAGCTAATAAATAATTTTTATGAAAATAACAACATAACCTGAATCGCAATCTTTTTGACTTTGTAACCTAGGGGGACAGCGAGTTAATTATATACTAATAAAGTAATAGAACAAAGATAAAGTATAAAGATATAGTAATATTATAGTGGGACAGCAATTGAATAATAAAATGAATTAATTAATCATCGTTAGGATAACAACATAAACGAAATCGCCATCTTTGTAACCCAGTATGCCAAGACGACAGCGAGACAGACATATGGTAATTAAATATATAATTATAAAAAAAACAACATAACCTAAATCGACATTATTATAACCCAGTAACCTAAGGGGACAGTAAGTTAGAAATATAGTAATTAGATAAATTATTATTGAATTTGCAACATAACATAAGTTGCTATTTTGTTAACCTAGTAACCCAGGCAACAGCAAGTTAATAATATAATAAAGTAATTATTCATCGTTATAATAACAACGTAAGCTTAATCGCAATCTTTGTAACCCAGTAACCCAAGACGACAGTGAATAAGATGTAGTTGATTAATATATTATTATGAAAATAGCAACGTAAACTATATCACACCCTTTTTAAATCAGTAACCTAGAAAGACAGCGAGCTAATAATGTAGTGATTCAATGAATTAGTATGAAATTATAAACATGACCTAGATCGAGATTTTTATAACTTAGTAAACCCAAAGAAAAAGAGAAATAAGTAATAAAGTAATTAAATTTATTATTATACACATAACATAACCTAAATGAAAATCGTTTTAAACCAGTAACCCAATAGGACAGTGACATTAGAATGTAGTTATTGAATACATTAAAATAAAAAAAACGACATAACCTAGACAGAAATCTTTTCAACAATGTATAACCCAAGCGGACAGCGAGTTAGTAATAGAGTAAATAATTTAACTATCATGCAAAGAACAACATAACCTAAATAGCAATCATTTTAACACAGTGACTTAAGGGGACAGCAAATTTAAAATATTGTTAATCAATACATATTATAAAAATAACAACATAACCTAGATCGACCCCTTATTAACCCAGTAATCTAGTAAAACAGTAAGTTGGTGATAAAGTAATTAAATTAATTACTATGCAAATAACATAAATGGCAATCGTTTTAAACAAGTAACTCAAGTAGACAGCGAATTTGAAATATATTTATTAAATACATTATAATAAAGATAACAACACAACCTAGATCGCACCCAGTAACCTAGTCGGACAGAAAGATAATAAAATCGTGATTTAATTAATTATTATGAAATCAACAACATGACCTAGATCGCAATCTCTTTAACCCAGTTAATTAAATGAATTATTAATAAATTCGCAACATCTCATGAGTTGCAATTTTTTTGAACTTTGTAACCCAGGTGACATCAAGTTTATAATATAATATATAAATTATTCATAGTTTTAATAACAACATAAACTGATTCGCAATCTTTTTAACCCAGTAACTCATGACAACAGCGAGTTAGAATATTGTTAATCAATACATATTATAAAAATAACAACATAACCTAGATCGCACCCTTATTAACCCAGTAACCTAGAAAAACAGTAAGTTGGTAATAGATTTATTAAATTAATTACCATGCAAATAACCTAAAAAGCAATATTTTAACCAAGTAACCCAAGGAGACAGCCAAATTGAAATATAGTTATTAAATACATTATTATTAAAATAGCAACATAACCTTGAGCGCAATCTTTTTAACCCAGCAACCCAAGGAAAAAGCGAGTTATTAATAGATTAACTAAATTATATATTTAGCAAATAATAACATAACCTAAATGGCAATCATTTTATCCCAGTTACTGAATGAGACAGCGAATTTAAACTATATTTATTAAATACATTATAATAAAAATAACAACATAACCTAAATCGCACTCTTTTGAACCCAGTAACCCAGGGGGACAGAAAGTTAATAATATCGTGATTTAATGAATCATTATGAAATCAACTGCATGACCTAGATCGCAATCTCTTTAACCCAGTAACCCAGGGGGCAGAGAGTTGGGAATATAGTAATTAAATGAATTATTTATAAATTCGCAACATCTCATTAGTAGCAATTTTCTTATCTTTGTAAACCAGGTGACAAAAAGTTTATAATATAATATATAAATTATTCATAGTTTAAATAACAACATAAACTAATTCGCAATCTTTGTAACCCAGTAACTTATGACTACAGCGAGTTAGAATATTGATAATCAATACATATTATAATAACAACATAACCAAGATCGCAGCCTTTTGAACCCAGTAACCCAGGGAAACAGCGAGTAAATAATATAGTGAATTAATAGATTATTATAAAATAACAACATAACCTCGAATAAGATTTTTATAATCTAGTAACCCAAGGAGACAGCAAATTAGTAATAGTCATTAAACTCGTTACTATGCACATAACAACATAACCTTAAGGGCAAGTATCTAAACCCAGTAAACTAAGGGGACAGCGAGTAAGAAATATAGTTATCTAATACATTACTATCAAAATAGCAACATAACCTAAATTGCATTCTTTATAACCTAGTAACCCGGGTGATAGCGATTTAATATTATGATAAATTAATTTATTATCAGATAAATGAATACTTAACCTACTTTGCAATTTTTTAATCAAGTAACCTAAGAGGAAAGATAGTTAGAAACATAGTTACCGAATACATTACTATAGAAATAGCCAAATAACCTGAATTGCAATATTTTTAACTTAGTAATCCGGGCGACAGGAAATTAATAATATAATTAATAATTTAAGTATATAAGAAATTACAACGGAATCTAAATCGAATATTTCAACCCAGTAACCCAGGAGGACATTATGTAATTAACATAGTGATTAAATAAATTATTCTAAAAAGAACAGCGTAACCTAAATCGTAATCATTTTATCACGTTAACAAGGGGGACAGCAAGGTTCTAACATAATAAGTAATGTAATAATCCGATAAATAAAAGCATGGCCTAAATCCCAAGCATTATAACCTAGCAAACCAGAAGACTGCAAGTTATTATATATAATTATCAATAATTGTAATAATAACTATACAATTGTAATCGTAAGCTTCTTAACTTAGTAACCCAGCGGGTCAGTAAGTTGATAATAGATGAAGTAAATTAATTATTATTAAAATAACGACATAAACTGAATCGCATTCTTTATAACTCAGTAACCTAAGGGGACAGCGAGTTACGAATAGTTATCAAATACGTTATTATAAAAATATTTGTACAATCAATATTGCAATCTTATTAACCTTGTAAGCAGGGAGACAGCGAGTTAAAAATATAATTAATTAATCAATTATTGAATAAATAACAAAATAAACTGAAGTGCAATCTTCTTAACCAAGTAACCCGAGACGACAGCAAGTTAGAAATATTGTCATTAGATAAATTATTCTGGAAATGACAACATGACCTTGATCGCAATATTTGAACTCGGTGTTCTGGGCAACAGCGACTGAATAATATAGTTATTAATTAAATTATTATAACAATAAAAATATAACCTTATTCGCCAAATTCTAAACCGTATGATCTAAGAAGACAGCAAGTAAGAAATAGTGTTATTAAATAAATTAATATGAAATCAGCAACATGACATACATCGCAATCTTTTTAACTCAGTAACGCAGGAAAGAGCAAGTTGAAAATACAATGGATAAATCAATCATTGATCAAATAACATCATAAACTAAATCGCAATCTTTGTGACCCATTAACCTAAGACAACAGCGAGGAAGTAATGTAGTAATTAAATAAATTCTTTTAAAGATAACAACTAAACCTAAATAATAGGCTTGCTTACTTAGTAACCCGGGCAACAGCAAGTCAATAATGTAGTAAATAAAATTTTTTTTATTAAAATTAGAACGTAACTAAAATCGCTAACGTTGTGATCCAGTAATCCGAGCAACGGCACGATTAAAAAATAATTTGAATAATTTAATCATCAAATAAATAACCACATAACCTAAATCGCAATTTTTTTAACCTAGTAATTTAGAGGGACAGCGGGTTGATAATTCAATCATTTATTGAATTATTATGAAAAGAAATTACATAACCTGAATGGCAATCACTTTGACTTAGTAACCTAGGGGGACAGCGAGTTAATGATATAGTGATAGAGTAATACTAAAAAGATATAGTATAAAGATATAGTGATAATAGAGTTGAGCCAGCAAGTAAATACTGTACTAAATAAATAAATCATCGCTTAAATAACACCATAAGCTGAATCGCAATCGTTGTAGCCCAGAAACCCAAGATGACAGTGAGCTAGAAATATAATAATTAAATATATGATTATAAAAAAAAAAACATAACCTAAATCGATATCATTAAAATCTAGTAACTTAAGAGGACGGTGAGTTTAGAATATAGTTATTAAATACATTATTTTGGAAAAAGCAACATATACTACACCGCAACTTTTTTAACCCAGTAACCCAGGGATACAGCGAGTTAATTATATAGTGATTTAATCAATTATAATGAAATTAAGAACATAACCTGGATCAAGATTTGTATAACCTAGTAACCCAAGGGGACAGAGAATTAGTAGTAGAGTATTCAAAGTTATTATTATGCAAATAACATCTCCAAAATGGCAATCATGTCAACCCTGTAACCTAAAGGGACAGCTTATTTCAGATATAGTTAATAAATACATTATTATGAAAATAACAACAAAATTAGGATCGCAATTTTTTTAATTCAGTAACCCAAGTGGACAGCGAATTTAAAATATAGTTATCAAACACATTATTATGAAATTAACAACATAACCTTAATCGCAATCTTTTCAACCCAGTAACTCAAGGGGACAGCGAGTTAATAATAGAGTAACTTTATTAAATATTCTACAAATAAAAACATAATTTAAATGGCATTCTTTTTAACCTAGTAACCCAAGGAGACAGCGAATTTAAAATATAGTTGTTAAATACATTATTATCAAAATTACAACATAACGTTGAGCGCAATCTTTTTAACCCAGTCACTTAAAAGGATAGCGTGTTAGAAATAGAGTAATTAAATAAATTATTATGCAAACAACAATATAACCTAAATAGAAATCATTTCAACCCAGTAACTCAAAAAGTACCTTAAGGGGACAGCAAGTTAGATATATAGTAATTAGATAAATTGTTATTAAATTTGCAACATAACATCAATTGCTATTTTAGCAAGTTAATGATATAATAAATTAATTATTCATCGTTTTAATAACAACGTAGACATAATCGCAATCTTTCTAACCCAGTAACCCAAGACGACAGTGAGTTAGAATATAGTTAATAAATATATTAATATTAAAATAGAAACATAACCTATATCACACCCATTTTAAATCAGTAACTTAGAAAGACAGCGAGCTAATAGTATAGTGATTTAATGAATTAGTATGAAATTATAAACATGACCTAGATCGAGATTTTTATAACCAAGTAAACCTAAAGGAAAAGGGAAATAAGTAATAAAGTAATTAAATTTATTATTATGCACATAACATAACCTAAATGAAAATCGTTTTAACCCAGTAACATAATAGGACAGCGAATTTGGAATATAGTTATTACATACATTATCATAAAAAAAACGACATCACCTAGACAGAAATCTTTTTAACAATGTATAACCCAAGCGGACAGCGAGTTAGTAATAGAGTAATTAATTTAACTATCATGCAAAGAACAACATAACTCTAATAGCAATCATTTTAACACAGTGACTTAAAGGGACAGCGAATTCAGAATATTGTTATTCAATACATATTAAAAAAATAATAAAATAACCAGGAAAAGAGTAAGTTGATAATAGAGAAACTTAATTAATCACTATGCACATAACCTAAATATCAATAACTTCAACCCAGTAACCCAAGGAGACAGCAAATTTAAAATATAGTTATTAAATACATTATTATGAAAATAGCAACATAACTTTGAGCGCGATCTCTTTAACTCAGCAACGCAAGGGAACAGCGAGTTAGTAATAGAGTAACTAAATTAATTATTTGGTGAATAATAACATAACCCAGATGGCAATTATTTTAACCCAGTAACTTAAGGAGACAGCGAATTTGAAATTTGTTTATTAAATACGTTATAATAAAAATAACAACATAACCTAAATCGCACCCTTTTGAACCCAGTAACCCAGGGAGACAGAAAGTTTATAGTATAGTGATTAAATCAATTATTATGAAATCAACAACATGACCTAGATCGCAATCTCTCTAACCCAGTAACCCAGGGGGCAGAGATTCAGGAATATAGTAATTAAATGAATTATTAATAAATTCGCAACATCTCATAAGTTGCAATTTTTTTAACTTTGTAACCCAGGTGACATCAAGTTTATAATATAATAAATACATTATTCATAGTTTAAATAACAACATAAACTAATTCGCAATCTTTGAAACCCAGTAACTCAAGAAAAAAGCGAGTTAGAATATTTTTTTAGATACATTATTATAAAAATAACAACATAACCAAGATCGCACCCTTTTGAACCCAGTAACCCTGGAAAACAGCGAGTTAATAATATAGTGATTTAATAGATTATAACAAAATAATAATATAACCTAGAATGAGATCTTTATAACCTAGCAACCTAAGGATACATCGAATTAGTTATAGTCATAAAATTCGTTACTATGCACATAACAACATAACCTTAATGACAATTATTCAAATCCAGTAAACCAAGGGGACAGCGAGTGAAAAATATAGTTATCCAATACATTAATATGAAAATAGCAACATAACCTAAATTACATTCTTTATAACCTAGTAACCCGGGCGACAGCAAGTTGATAATATGATGAATAAATTAATTATCCGATAAATGACAACTTAACATACATTTTATTAATCAAATAATCCAAGGGGACGAAGAATCAGTATTATAGTTAACGACTACATTACTATGAAAACAGCAACGTCACCTGAATGCAATGCTTTTAACCTAGTTAACCGGGCGACGGTTGGTTAGTTAAATATTAATTTAATTGTTTATCGTATGAATCACAATGTAACCTCATTTGCAATCTTTATAACTTAGTAACCCAAGGGGACAGCGTGTTAGGAAGATAGTAATCAAATCCATTACTATGATAATAGCATCATTACCTAAATCGCAATTTTTTTAACCTAGTTATTTAGGCGACAGCAGGCTCATATAAATGATAAATCCATGAATTATTGAATAAATGACAACGTAGTCCGAATTATAATTTTTTTAACTAAGGCACCTAAGGAGAAAGGGAGTTACGAAGATATGGTAAACAGATAGATTACTATGATAATAGCAACATAACCTGAATTTCGATATTTTTAACCTAGTATACGGGGGGACAGTTAGTTAATAATATATTATTTAAATTATTAATCAAATAAAACACAACGTAACCCAATTCGCAATCATTATAACTTAGTAACCTAGGGGACAGCGAGTTAGGAATATAGTTATGAAATACTTTACTACAAAAATAGCAACTTAACATGAATTGCAATCTTTTTAACCTAGTTACCCGGGTGAGAGCGATTTAATATTATGATAAATTAATTGATTATCAAATAAATGACAACATAACCTACTTCGCAATTTTTTAATCAAGTAACCTAAGGGGAAAGAAAGTTAGGAACATAGTTACCAAATACATTATTATGATAATAGCAAAATAATTTGAATTGCAATATTTTTAACTTAGTAATCCGGGTGACAGGAAACTAATAATATAATTAATAAATAATTTAAGTATGGAAGAAATTACAACGGAACGTAAATCGCATTTCTTCAACCCAGTAACCCAGGGGGACATTATGTTATTAATATAATAATTAAATAACTTATTTTAAAAAGAACGGCGTAACCTAAATCGTAATCATTTTATCACGTTAACCTGGGGGACAGCAAGGTTCGAATACAATGAGTAATGTGATAATCCGATAAATAAGAGCATGGCCTAAATTCCAAGCATTATAACCTGGCAAACCGAAAGACTGCAAGTTTTTATTATATATAATTATCAATAATTGTAATAATAACTATAAAATTGTAATCGTAAGCTTCTAAACTAAGTAACCCAGATGGTCAGTAAGTTGATAATAGATGAAGTATATTAATTATCATTAAAATAACAACATAAACTAAATCGCATTCTTTATAACTCAGTAACCCAAAGGGACAGCAAGTTACGAATAGTTATTAAATACGTTATTATAAAAATATTAACACAACCAATATTGCAATCTTATTAACCTTTTTAGCAGGGCGACAGCGAGTTAAAAATATAATAAATTAATTAATCATCGAATAAATAACAACAAAACCTAGATCAAAATTTTTTTTTAACTAAGTAACCCAAGAAAACAGCGAGTGAGGAATAAATTTATTAAATACATTACTACAAAAAAAGCAACATGACATAAATTGCAATCTTTTTAACAAGGTGACCCTGGCGACAGCGAGTTAATATTGTTATAAATAAATTAATTATCAAATGAATGAAAACTTGACCTACATCGCGATTTTTTAAATCAAGTAACCCAAGGGTCAGCGAGTTAGGAATATAGTTATAGAATAAATGATTATAAAAATAGCAACATAATATAAACCGCAATTTCTTTAACCCAGTTACCTAAAGGGACAGCAAGTTGATCAAATAATAGATATGTAATTATCCAATTAACAACAACATGACCTAAATCGCAATCTTTTCAACAGAGTAACCCAAGGGACAGCGAGTTAGTATTAGAATAATTAAATTCATTACTATGCGAATAACAACGTAACCTAAATGGCAATCATTTCAACCCAGTAACCCGGGCGACAGCAATTAAATAATATAATAAATGAATTAATCATCGAATAAATAACAACATAAACTAAATCTCAATCTTTATAACCTAGTCACATAAGTTGACAGCCAGTTAGTAATGGAGTAATTAGATAATTATTATTAAAATCCACTAACACAACCTAAATTGTATTCTTGCTTACTTAGTTACCCCGCCGACAGCAGCAATAATATGGTGGATATATTATTCAATTAAATATTAACATAGCCTTAATGGGAATCATGACAACTCAGTTATCCAAGGAGACAGCAAGTTAGACATACAGTTATTATATACATATTTATGAGAAGGGCAACATAACCTAAATTGCAATCTTCTTAACCCAGTAACACAGGGGGGCAACGAGCTAGGAATTTAGTTATTGAATAAATTAACATGAAAAAAAACAGAATAACCTAAATCGCAATTTTCAACCCAGCTACTCAAGGGGATAGCAAGATAATAATATAGTTAATAAATTAATTATCGAATAAATAACAACAAAACCTAAATCACAATTTTTTTAACTATGTAACCTAAGGAAACAGCAGATTCGGAATGATTTTATTAAATACATTACTACAAAAAAAGCAACATAACATAAATTTCAATTATTTAACAAGGTCATCCTGGCAACAGCAAGATTATATTATAAAGAATAAATTAATTGTCTAATGAATAAAAACTTAATCTACATCGCGATTTTTTTAATCAAGTAACCCAAGGGTCAGCGAGTTAGGAAAATAGTTATAGAATAAATGATCATAAAAATAACAACATAATATAAACAGCAAGCCCTTTCACCCAGTTACCTAAAGGGACCGCAAGTTAATAATATAATGAATATGAAATTATCCAATTAATAACAACATAACCAAAATCGCAATCTTTTCAACGCAGTAACCGCGAGTTAATAACAAAGTTAATGAATAATGTATTCTCAAAAAAACAGCATAGCCTAAATCGTAATAATTTTAACCCAGGGGGACAGCAAGGTTCTAAAATGATTATTAAAGTAATTATCCAAAAAATAACGGCATGGCCTTAGTTCCAAGCTTTATAACCTAGCAAACCGGGGGACTGCAAGTTTTTATTATATAAACTAATCAATTATTGTAATAATTACTAAACAATTTTAATCGTAAGCTACTTAACTAAGTAAACCGGGGGTCCGTAAGTTGATAATGGATAATTTAAAAAAATTATGATGAAAATAACAGCATAACCTAAGTCCCAAGCTTTTTAACCTCAAAACTAAGGGGACAAATAGTTAGTAATATATAAACTTATAAATTATTGTAATAATAATTACACAACTTAAATTTCAAGTTTCTTCACTCAGTAAACCAGGGGTCAGTAAGTTGATAATAGATAAAGTAAATTAATTATTATCAAAATAACAACATAACTTAAATCCTAAATATTATAACCCAGTAACCAGAGGAGCAACAAATAATTAGAGAGAAAATAGAACATATCACTTCTTGCATAAGAGATGATATTTTCTTTATTTTCAGGTTATTATTATATAATAATGGCATATAAAAGGTCGGGATGTAAGCGACGTTGCGTTCTTAATATTGATTTCAAGTAAAATAATACACAATTTAAACCTAAGCTTTTTAAACTAGTAAACTGGGGGGGGGGGGGGAAGCGAGTTAGAAATATAGTTATTAAATTAATTATCATGAAAATGACAACATAATCTAAATCGCAATATTATTAACCGAGTTATCTTAGGGTGCAGGGAGTTAATAATATAGTAAATAAATTGATTATCCAATAAAAAACAACAGAACCTTAATCACAAACATTATAACTCAGAAACCCAAGGGGACAGCGAGTTAGGAATAGTTATTAAATATGTTATAAAAATACTAACATAACAAAAATTGCAATCTTTTTAACCTAGTAACCAGGGCGACAGCGAACTAAAAATATAATAAATTAATTAATTATCGAATGAATTACAACGTAACCCAAATTTCAATTTTATTAATCAAGTAACCAAAAGGGACAGCTAGTTAGGAATATAGTTATCGAATACGTTACTATAAAAATAGCAACATAATCTAAATTGCAATCTTTTTAACCTAGTCATCCGGACGATAGCGAGTTTATATTATGATAAATTAATTAATTAACGAATAAAAGACAACTTAACCAACATCGCAATTTTTTTGATTTAGTAACCCAAGGGTACAGCGAGTTAGGAATATAGTTCTTAAATACAATACTGTAATAATAGCAACATACCCCGAATTGCAATGTTTTTAACCTAGTGATCCAAGCGACAGCAAGATAATAATATACGAAATGATTCAAGTACTAAAGAAATAACAACCTCACTTAAATCGCACTTTTTAACCCGGTAACCTAGGGAGACTGCGAGTTATTAATATAGTAATTTAAAAGATTATTACGAAATTTACAACTTAACTTTGATCGAGATTCATCATAACCTCGTAACCCAGGGGGACAGCAAATTTGGAATATAATAATTAAATAGATTATTATAAAAATAACAACATAACCTAGATCGCAATCTTGTCAACCTAGTAACCTAAGGGGACAGCGAGTAAGTAATAGAGTAATTAAACTAATTATTATGCAAATAACAACATAACTTAAATGACAATCATTTTAACCCAGTAGCTCAAGAAGACAGGGAATTTGTAATAAAGTTATTGAATAAATTATTATAAAAATAACAACATAACCTTGCACACTCTTGAACCCAGTAACTCAGGGAAACATCAAGTTGATAATATAGTGAATTATTCAATCATTATGAAATTAACATTATAACCTAGATCGATATCTTTATAACCTCGCAACAATAAGAATACAGCGAGTTAGTGATAAAGTAATGAAGTTAATTATCATGCAAATAACAACATAACCTAAATGGCAATCACTTTAACCCAGTAACCCAAGGTGACAGCGAATTTAGAATATACTTATTAAATACATGAATATAAAAATAACAACATAACCTTTAGTGCAATATTTTTGATTTAGTAACCCAAGGGGACAGCGAGTTAGTAATAAAATAATTAATTATGTTGCAAATAACGACATAACCTATATCGCACTTTCTTCAATCCATTTTCCCAAAGGGGTTGCGTGTAAGGAATATAGTTATTAAAACACTTTATTTAAAAAATATGACCATAATCCAAATTGTAATTTTTTCAAAATAGTTACCCAGGCGACAGCGAGTTGTTATATTGATAATTTAATTGATTATCGAATAAATGACAACTGAACTCACATCGCAATTTTTCAATCAACTTACCCAAGGGGAGAGCGAGTTAGGAATATAGTTATTAACATAATTATTATAAAAAAAACAACATAATCTAAATCGCAATCATTTTAACCAAGTTATCCAAGGAGACAGCGACTTACTAATATAGTGGAAAAATTAATTATCCAATAAACAACAACATAGCCTAAATTGCAAACTTTTCGAACTCAGTAATCCAAGAGAAAAGCGAGTTAGAAATATTTATGAAATACGTTATTATAAAAATATTAACATAACAAAGATTGCAATCTTTTTAAACTAGTTACCAGGGCGACAGCGAGGTGAAAATATGATGAATAAATTTATTATAGAATAAATGACAACAAAACCTGAATTACAACTTTTTTAATCAAGTAACCAAAAGGGACAGCGAGTTAGGAGTATAGTTAATAAATACATTACTGTAGTAAAAGCAACATAACCTAAATTGCAATCTTTTTAACCCAGTAACCCAAGGATGCAGCAAGTTGATAATATAATGAATATGTAATTATCCAATAAATAACAACATAACCTAAATTGCAATCTTTTCAACCCTTTAACCTAAGGGCACAGCAAGTTAGTAATATAGTAATTAAATAAACTATTATAAAAAGAACAGCACAACCTAAATTTCAATCATTTAAACCTAGTAACCTATGGGACAGCGAGTATCTAATATAATAAATAAAGTAATCATCCAAAAAATAACAGCATGGCCGTAGTTCCAAGCTTTATAACCCGGCAAACCGAAGGAACCAAAGTTTTTATTATATAAAATAATCAATTACAGTATTAATAACTATTCAATATTAATCGTTAGCTTCTTTACTAAGTAACCCAATGGTCGGTAAATTGATAATAGATCAATTAAAAAAATTATTATGAAAATAACAGCATAACCTTAATCCCAAGCTTATTAACCTCAAAACCAAAGGGACAGCGAGATGATAATATATAAACTAATAATTGATTGTAATAATAACTACACAATTTGAATCCCAAGTGTCTTTACTTATTAAACCAAAAGCTCAGTAAGTTGATAATAGATGAAGTAAATTAATTATCATCAAAATAACAATACAACATCAATCCCAAATATTCGAACCTCGTAACCAGGGGGGCAACGAATAATTACAGAGAAAATAGTACATATCACCTCTTGCATAAGAGATACTATGTTCTATATTTTCAGGTTATTAATATATAATTATGAAATGAAAAAAGCTTGGGATGTAAGCGACGTTGCGTTCTTAATATTCAGTTTAAGTAAAATAATTCACAGCTTAAACCTTAGATTTTTGAACTAGTAAACTGGGGGAACAGCGAGTTAGGAATACAGTTATTCAATAAATTATTATAGAAATAACAACATAATCAAGATCGCAATCTTTTTCACCTAGTAACCCGGGCCACAGCGAGTTAATATTATAATAAATAAATTAATCATCGAATGAGTGATAACTTGGCCTACATCGATATTTTTTTAATCAAGTAACCCAAGGGGGCAGCCAGATAGGAATTCAGTTATTAAATACAATATTATAAAGATAGCAATGTAACCAAAATTGCAATCGATTTAACCGAATAACTCGGGCTACATTTAGTTATTAATTTATTGAATAAATTAATCATTAAATAAATCACAACATAACCTAGTTCGCAATCTTTTTAACTCAGTATTCTAAAGGCACGGCGAGATAGGGATTTTGTTGATAAATACATTATAAAAATAGCAATATAACCTAAATTGCAATCGTTTTAACGAAGAAATTAGGACAACAGCAATTTAAATTACAAAGAATAATTAATCATCGAATAAATAACAACATATCCTAAATTTCACTTTTCTTAATCCAGTAACACAAGGGGCCAGCAAGTAAAGAATAAAGTTATTGAATAAATAATTATAAAAATAACAACATAATCTAAACCGCAATTTTTTTTAACCCAGTTACCCAAAAAGACAGCAAGTTAGAGATTTTGATAAAAAATACATTAAAAAAATAGCTACATAACCTAAATTGAAATATTTTTAACTTAGTAATTCGGGCGACAATGAACTTATCATATAATGAATAAAAAATTATCGAATTCATAAAAACATAACCTGAATCGCACTCTTATTAACCCATTAACACAGGGGGGCAGTAAGTAAGGAATATTGTTAATAAATTATTTATCATAAAAAAAAATGATCTAAATTACAATCGCTTGAACTCAGTTACCCAACGGGACAGCAAGTTAATAATATGATGAATAAATTAATTATTCAATAAATACAAACATAACCTAAATCGCGCTCTTTTTAACTCAGTTACCCAAGGGGAAAGCAAATAACAAATACAGTTATTAAATACATTATTGTGAAAATAGCGACATAACCTAAATTGAATTCTTTTGAAAATGGTAACTACGACGACAGCGATTTAAATCATGAAGAGAAAATTAATTATCGAATAAATAACAACATAACCTAAATTGCAATCTTTATAACCCAGTAACACAAGAGGGCAGCAATTCAATAATATAATGAATGAATTGATCATTAACTAAATAACAAGATAACTTAAACCGCAATTGTTTTAACCCAGAAGCCTAAAGGGACATCGTGTTAGGGATTTTGTTAATAAATACATTATAAAAATATCAACATAACCTAAATTGCAATATTTTTAACCTAGCAACCAGGACGACAGCAAGTTAATAACATGATAAATAAATGCATCGTTGAAAAAATAGCAACATAACCTAAATCGCACTCTTCTAAACCCAGCAACACAAGGGAACGGCGAGTTTGAAATATAGTTATCCAATACATTACTATAATAATAGCAACATAACCTGAATTGCAATCTTCTTAACCTAGTTACCTAGGTGACAGCAAGTTAATATGATGATAAATTGATTAATTATCGAATAAATGACAACTCAACACTCATCGCAATTTTTTAAATTCCGTAACTCAAGGGCACAGCGAGTTAGAAAAATAGTTATTAAGTACATTACTATGATAATAGCACTACAACCTGAATTAAATCCTTTTAACCTAATTGCCTAGGCGACAGCGAGTGAAAATTATGATAAATTAATCAATCTATCTCCAGAAACTTAACCTACATCGAAATTTTGTTAAACAAGTAACCCAAGGGGACAGCGAGTTAGGAATATAGTTATCAAATACATTACTATGAAATTAGCAACATATCCTGAATTGCAATCTTTTCAACCTAGCAATCCAGGCGACAGCAAGTTAATATTGTAATGAATAATTTAAGTATCGAAGAAATAACAACATAACCTAAATCGCAATTTTGAAACCCAGTAACCAAGAGGGACATTAGGTTATTAATATAGTAATTATATAAATTATTCTAAGAAGAACAGCATAACCTAAATCATAATTATTTTAACACGGTAACCTGGGGGACAGCGAGGTTCTAATACAATGAATAAAGTAATAATGTGATAAATAAGAGCATGGCCTAAATCTTAAGCATTATAACCTGGTGAACCGGGGGACTGCAAGTTTTTATTATATAAACTTATCGATATTCGTAATAATAACTATTTAATTTTAATCGCAATCAAATTTACTTAGTAACCCAAGGATCGGTAAGTTATTGATAGGTCAATTAAAAAAATTATCATTAAAATGACAGCATAACAAAAATCCCAAGCTTCTTAACCTCTAAACCAAAGAAAATGCGAGTTAATAATATATAAATTAATGATATATAATTATTGTAATAATAAGTACACAAGGGGACAGCGAGTAAGAAACAAAGTTATTAAAAATTTATATAAAAATAACAACATAACCTAAATCGCAATCTTTTTAACCCAGTAACCCAAAGGTTCAGCGTGTTAGTAATATAGTAATTGAATACATTATTCTAAAAAGAACAGCATAATCTAAATCATAATCATTTTAACCAAGGGAGACAGCAAGGTTCTAATATAATTATTAAAGGAATTATCCAAAAATAACGGCATGGCCTTAGTTCTAAGCTTTATAACCCAGCAAAACGGGGGACTGCAAGTTTTTATTATATAAACTAATCAATTATTGTAATAATAACTAAAGAATTGTAACCGTAAGCTTCCTAAAAATGTAACCTGCAGGTAGGTAAATTGATAATATATCTATTAAAAAATTATTATAAAAATAACAGCATAACCCAAGTCCCAAGCCTCTTAACCTCAATACCAAGGAGACGGCTAGTTAGCAATATATAAACTAATAAATTATTATAATAATAAGCACACAATATTAATTCCAAGTTTCTTTACTCAGCAAGTCAGAGAGTCAGTAAGTTGATGATAGATAAAGTAAATTAATTATTATCAACATAACATAAATCCCAAATATTCAAATTTAGTAACCAGGGGGGCAACGAATAATTACAGAGATAATGGAAAATATCACCTCTTGCATAAGATACTATGTGTTCTATATATTTAGGTCATTAATATATAATTACGGAATAAAAAAAGGTTTGGATGTAAGCGACGTTACTTTCTCAATATTTAGTTTAAGTGATATAATACACAATTCAAACTTAAGAATTTTAACCTAGTAAACGGGGGGACAGCGAGTTAGGAATATAGTTATTATATACGTAATTGTAAAAATATTAAAATAACCAAAATTGCAATCTTATAAACCTAGTAACCAGGGATACAGCATGTTAAAATTTAAAAAATTAATTAATCATTAAATAAATAACAACATAACGCAAATTAAAATTTTTTTTAACTAAGACAACCAAGAGAACAGCGAGTTAGGAATGTAGTAATTGAATAAATTACTGTAAAAATAGCAACATGACCTAAATTAAAATTGATTTAACCTAGTAAGCAGGGCGACAGTTAGTTAATAATATATAATTTGAATTATTAATCAAATAAATCACAACGTTACCTAATACGCAATCTTTATAATTCAGTAACTCAAGGGCAACGCGAGTAAAGAATATAGTTATCAAATACTTTATGTTGAAACTAGCAACATGAACTGAATTGCAATCTTTTCAACCCAGCGATCCGGGCGACAGCAAGTTAATATTATAATGAATAATTAAAGTATCGAAGAAATAACTACAGAACCTAAATCGCAATTTCAAAACCCAGTAACCCAAAGGGACATTGGATTATTAATATAGTAATTAAATAAATTATTTTAAGAAGAACAGCATAACCTAAAACGTAATAATTTTAACACGGTCACCTGGGGGACAACGAGTATAAAATATAATAAATTAATTATTTATCGAATAAATAACAACAAAACCTGGATCACAATGTTTTTAGCTAATTAACCTAAGGGGACAGCGAGTTAGGAGCATAGTTTTTAAATACATTACTACAAAAATAGCAACATAACCTAAATTGAAATTTTTTAAAACTAGTAATCCAGGTGACAGCAAGGTGATAATATAATAAATGAATTAATTATCGAATAAATAATCATATAACCTAAATGGCACTTTTTTAAACATATTTATTCAAGGAAAAAGCGAGTTAGGAATATAGTTACTAAATTAAATATAATAAAAATAACAACATAATCTTAATCGCAATTTTATAACTAAGTAACCCAAGGGGACAGCGAGTTAGGAATAGTTATTAAATACGTTATCATAAAAATATTAACATAATTAATATAGCAATCTCATTGACCTAGTAACCAGGGCGAGTTAAAACTATAATAAATTAATTAATTATCGAATAAATGAAAACAAAACCTCAATAACAATTTTTTTAACTAAGTAACCTCAGGGGACAGCGAGTTAGAAACATAGTTTTAAAATACATTACTATAAAAAAAGCAACACAACCTTAATTGCAATCTTTTCAACCCAGTTACCTGAGGAGACAGCAAGTTAATAATATAATAGATAAATTAATTATCCAATAAATAACAACATAACCTGAATCGGAATCTTTTCAACTCAGTTACCCAAGGGAAAAGCCAGTTAGACATATAGTTATTATACACATTATTATAAGAATAACAACATAAGCTAAATCGCAATCTTTTTATTCAAGATACGCGAAGGGACAGCAAGTTGATGATATAGTACATAAATTTATTATCCAATAAATAACAACATAACTTAGATTGCAATCATTTTACCCTAGTAATCCGGGTGACCGCAAGATAAAAATATAATGAATAAATTAATCATCGAATTAATATCAACATAACCTTAATGGCAATTTGTATAAACTCAGTGACAAAAGGGGACAGCAAGTTAGAAATAGAGTTATCAAATAGCAACATAACCTAAATTGCCCATCATTTCAACCTAGTAACCCGGGCGAAAGTTAGTTGATAAAATATTGAATAAATTAATTATCAAATAAATCACAACATAAACTAATTCGCAATCTTTTTAACCCAGTAGCCCAAGGGGGCAGAAAATTAGGGATTTTATTAACAAATACATTAAGAAAATAGCAACATAACCTTGATTACAATCTTGATAACCTAGTTACCAGAAGGACAGCGATTAATAATAAAATAAGTAAATTAATTATTCAATAAATAACAACATAACCTATATCGCTCACTTTTTAATCCAGTCACCAAAGGGAACAGCAAGTTGATGATCTGATGTATAAATTAATAATCTAAAAAATCAACATCAAAACCCAAATCGTGATCATTATAACTTAGTAACCCAAGGGGACAGCGAGTTAGTAATATGGTAAACAAATTAATTATTATAAAAAGAACAGCATAATCTAAATCGCAATCTTTTGAACCCAGTCACCAACGAAGACAGCAAGTTGATAATACAATAAATAGATTAATTGTCTAATCAACAACAACTTAACGTAAATAACAATCTTCATAACTCAGTAGCCCAAGGAAACAGCGAGTTGAGAATATAGTTATTAAATAAATTTTTAGAAGAATAGCAACGGAACCAAAATTGCACTCTTTTTAATCTAGCAACCAGGGCGTCAGCGAGTTAATAATATATTAAATTAATTAATTATCGAATAAATAACAACATAACCTGAATCGCACTCTTTTTGACCCAGTTACCCTAGGGGACAGCGAGTTAGTAATGTAGTAATTAAATTAATTATTATAAAAAGAACAGCATAACTTAAATTTCAATCATTTAAACCTAGCAACTTGTGGGACAGCGAGTATCTAATATAACGAATAAAGTTAGCATCTAAAAAAAAAACGGCATGGCATCTATCCCAAGCTTTATAACCTGACAAACCGGGGGAACGCCAGTTTTTATTATATAAAGTAATGAATTATTGTAATTATAACTATACAATTTTAATCCTTAGCTTCCTTAACTTAGTAACCTAAGGGTCGTTAAGTTGGTGATAGATCAATTGAAAAAATTATTATTATACTAACAACATAACCTAAATTACAAACTTTAAAACCCAGTTACCAGGGGACAACGAGTTAATATAGAGATAATAGAACATATAATCTTTTACATAATAGATATCATGTTGTATAATTTCTGGTTATTATTATATGATAATTAAATGGAAAAAGCTTAGGATAAAAGCGACGTTGCTATTTTAATATATTGTTCAAGTAGAATACTTTACAATTTCAATCCCAAGCTTTTTAACCCGGTAACTCAGGCGACAGCAAGTTAATAATATAATTAATATTGTAATCATCAAATAAAAAAGTACATAACCTAAATCGCAATATTATTAACCCAGTAACCCTAGGAGACAGCAAGTAAATATTATAGTGCATAAATAAGTATATATAAAAATAACAACATAACCTTGATCGCAATCTTTATAACCCAGTAACTCAAGGGAACTGCAAGATGATAATATAGTTATTAAATATATAAATATAAAAATAACAACATAACCTAAATCGCAATATTTTGAACCCAGTAACCTGGGCGACAGCAAGTTCCGAATATAGTCATCAATAAATTATCATGAAAGGAATAGCATAACCTGAATCGTAATCATTTTAACCTAGTAACCGTGGGGACAGCGAGTTATTAATATCATGAATGAAGTAGTTATTGTTAAATTTTAAGCTTCTCCACCTAGTAATCCTGGGGTCAGTAAATTAATAATAGATTAATTAAATAAATTATCATTAAAATAACAACATAACCTAAATCCTTAATTTCAAAATCTAATAATTAGGGGACAACGAGTTAATATGGAGATAATAAATCATATAATCTATTACGTAAGAGATATTATGTTTGTATATTTTCTGGTTATTATTACATAATAATTAAATGGAAAAAGCTTGAGATAAAAGCGACGTTGCTATTTTGATATTTTGTTCAAGTAGAATACTTCACAACTTTAATTCCAAGCTTTTTAACCTGGTAACCCGGGTGACAGCGAGTTAATAATATAATAAATAATTCAATGAGATAAGAGAGTGTTTTTGTGTGAGAAATAATGTGTATTTATCTAAAAAAAAAAATTAATTTACTTTTGAATGTTGTTATAGAATATTTGATGTTATAAAATGTTAAATATCATGTTAGGAAATAACAGCTGCTATCATGACGAAATGCATGTTTTAAAACATGTTTCACGCACAAACAAAATCAGCCCGAAAGATACAAATACAAATAAAGACCTTTTTCTTTAAAAAAATTTTTTATCTAAACATGTGACAATTATAAGTACAAAAGAATAGTATTAGTGTTCACAAACGTTTGTCGTCGTTCTACAATAAAGTCAATTCTCATTGTGCTTTTATGCAATTCATGCATAGAATGCCAACATTCACAAAGAAAATTTTCTTGGTATTTTATCCAAATGATCAGGTACACAAGTGAGCATGATCATGAACCAAATGCTTATACTTTACATAAAAGGTACAAGATCAGTCATAAACAATACTTTGATTGCAATAATCTTGGTAGTAGTTTGGTTTTAGTTTATACAATAAATTATTTAAACATTTTGAATATTATACATCTGTACTCAAGACGATATTAGTATATATTGTAACGATTGATATCTATTACCAATAAGCTTATCTTAATGTTTTAAAATCACAGTGCAGTACTTAAATATAAAAATGTTTAAAAAATCATTTTATGAAAAAAACACTGCACACTAAACAAATAAATGTAAAAGCTTCTGCCTTAAACTGATACTCATGTATTTAAAACAGCACATCCTACAACATTAGTAAGGTGGTCGCTGCCTTTATCTTTTGCTGTTAAAATAGATGGAAGTGAATGTGTATCGGGTATTTAATGCAGCATGGTAAACAAGCAAATTCCAAGGCAAATGTACCAAAACACTCTAAGTCACAGTTCTGTATATCTTTTGATTTGATTGGTGTCCAAAATTTTGAAGTGAAGAATCTTGTTGCTGCGTTTACATATTTTTTATCATTAAATGGCAAAAAATTATCGAAGTATTTTCTTATAGCTGTAACTGCATTCTATGGAACTAAATCGCATAGAGTCATAAACATCTGACTACCAAATTTTCGTAAGTTAAGGAAGTTCATTCCTTGAAATTTATGATCTAAAAGATTAGCAAGAAGTACAGTAGGTTGAAGGAAATGGTCCAATTATTTTTTATTAGTCTTTTCAAGTCTTCAGATGTAAGAGATTCTTCATACAAATCCAACAAATGAGTAACTGATTGGCTAACAGGTGGTTTTTCAGTAACATGTTCTTGTAAGTTACGAACTAGTTTCTTGTATTTATCGCAATCAACGAAGCTGGCGTTGAGTTTGTGCTCCAAACTGTCAAGTACTATTCGGAACGAGTTATACACGTAAACAGTAAATTTAACTGCATCATGTATGTCTTCGTCTTGACGATCAACTTCAATCAAAAAACAATTTTTAACAATGATGTTACTTTCAAATAGAACATACTTTATTTTTGCCTTGTGCTGCAAGAAACTTATTTTAATAGATTTCGTTAAGAAATTTTCACTTGTTTCGTTTATATCATGGGAACGTTGTAAAATCGTTAAATTAAAAAAAATATCTATTGTTTTTTATCACAAAAGCAAAAGCATAGTAGGAATTTCCGGATTCAGTTGTAAATGCTCCCATAATGAAAGCTGGATTCGAGTGGTATTGAGTACCCATGACGTCGTCGTAAGCATTTCGTAATGTGAACGATAAAAAAGTCTAGGTTAGTAGTGGCTGGTAACTTTTATTAATAGCGGACATAAACGTAGACACAGCAGAAGAAGCGATGATAGCAAAATCCAAGTTCAGCCTAGCGAATAGTATAAGTAAAAAAGAATCAATTTTAAAGTGTTTTCTTGGCCTTTGATCAAGTGCCTTTTCCGGGGTCATGTAAGGAACCTACAATAATATCAAATAATTTGGAAACTAAAATGCGTATTAAACTCGGAATAATGTTTTTGTGGAACCGCACTTTCGAACTTACAATGCTCTTTTCTACTTCGCTACAAGTTGCTAGTGCTCATTGTAATTTGCTTTTGCAATAGTTATTGTAAAAACTTTTTGGATAGTTAATAATGAATATAATTTGCAATTAAAAGATGACAAATACAGATTAAAACTGCAATTTATTAAAAAAAGTACTCTTGCGTTATACACTGTAAACACCAAAGAGAAGAAATTTCTTGATGCATAGCCGTCTGTTGTAATATACAATGCAACAGCTAAGTTTGAAAAGCTAAAATGAAATTCAGTATTTACTTATTGGATGATGGGGACAATCCACACAAATAAAAAACAATAATATTTAAGGCATGCAGTTGAAAATAAAAAAGTTACTGTCACCTATTGTAAGCAAGAACGTTTATCGAAAATAATAAGTGTAATCAAGATGTATTTTTGACAATAATTAAGCAACCGTACACCAACAAAATCTACAAATAGTATTAGTTGTGTGCAAAAAAGAAGATGTTACTTTCTTAGGAAGGAGGAAAAAATTTGGGCTCGATTTAAAATGCAAAGTTAACATACGTACTGTCATACTGACACTCTTGTTCTATCTAGGTACCTTCGGGGGAGAACAGCCATCTAAATGATCCTGAACATCGCTGAATTAAGAATTCTTCTGCATTAGATTCGATGCAGTCTGGCTGCTGTGCGAGTTTGAACTTAGGCTAGCATTACAATTGCTTGCAGAGACATTCCTTCGACAACTACTTCTAAAAAAATAGTAAGTATGTTAGTTTAAAGCAACCTAGTAATCTAAATTTTAATGAATTTCTTGTCAACAAAAGATTTTTTTAAATCGACCAAAACCTGTGTTTCTCTAAAAATTTAGATGATTTATTAGTATAAGTTTTGTGACATTCATCACATTTTGCCTTTATCCTTCCATTGATATTGACTCTTTCGAAACCAAACCAGGAACTTTGTAGTTTCATCGGCATATTCTGTAATATGAGAATGAAAAATTATGCCCTTATATTAATATGTCTTGTGTGAACAAAAAAGTGCACTGCTTAGTAATTTAAATAGCGTAGTAAGTGAAGTACTTCATGGGCACATGAAACATCATTAATAGTATATGTATAAATAAATAAACATACATAATACATCAGTGTACTGTGATTGAAAAGCATAACTCAGCTGCTAAATGAATAGCATGCATATCTGCATCCTTATTTGCAAGAAAATACAAGGGAAGATTCAGCAAAATATAACCCTTAACCTATCTCGATACTGTACAACTGTAGATGATGAAAAAAACAATTTCTTGGAGAAAAATATATGCAAAATAAAAAAGGGAGCCAGATGACGTATTTAAAACTTTTGTGCAGTTTGTGAGTCTGTATTACCAAAAATTATGTAACGTAATGCAGCATTACAGATGAAATTTTAGCACTCATAATAAACTTATTTTAACGTTTTACTCAGCAGATCAGATATTACGTTGAAGCCGTTCTCGAGTCAAGTTTATTCACTGAATAATCAATATATCACGTTCTAGCAGTTGTAAACATGCTTGACTAACGGACGAACGAACTATATCTGATGTATACGAAGTATGTGTATGAAATAGACCGATCAACTATATCTACAGATATTTTACAACCCTGGGTGGCACCCCGGCGCAGCACAGGTGAGACCCTCCCACAAGGTGGCCTTTAGGAGTACACCGCAGCAACTGTCGTCGGTCGCGGAGAACCTTGTCTCCCGTGCGCTATCGAAGCTGAGCCTCGAAAAGGCAGATAGGCCGGCTAGAAACTTGCTGATATAAGCAGTCGACATTATCGAAGAGCACAAATTTTTATATAACAAAAAACGACGAACATCACAACACGAGAAGAGTCGAAGAACGTTCGGTTTAATAAGAAAAGGAAAAACACAGAAACAATAGCAAGCAAACAAACGCACAACAGCACAAGAGGACCGGAGAAGTACTTGTGGAAACCGAGAGGCACGAGCAATATCAAAAATGATACTGACGAAGCGACGGCACCGAAAGAGGAAGCCCAAGAATACCCCCACAACATCCTTTTCTTTGTACTTCGTAGTGCCGGAAAGAAAAAAGGGAGGAAAAGATGGAAAGCCGCGAAAAGGGGAAACATATGGGAAATGCTCAAAATTCGAAACCGGGTATCGAGCCTTGAGATTCGCCACAGTAAAACTTATCTATCTCCAAGCTCGTCTCTGACAGATCAGGCGCACTCGAAAGCACCGTAACCACTCCAAACCCTTAAGGCACTATAGGCGCTCACGCGTGCAGGTAGGGCAGGCCACTGTAGCGGACGAGCAGTACACGCACACACGTCAAGTAGGTTACTAAAGCGCAAGAAGAGGAAAAGTATTAACGAACAGAGTGTAAGATAAAATAGTAGTAGAAAAAATTGTGTATGAAAGAATTTGTATTTTTAGAATAAGTTTTTAAGAAAGAACGGATGGTTGAACAAGAATAAACACATAAGCGCACGTAATGTAAGGAGAGAGCCGTGCTACCTAATGCAACAAATAATTCGGATTTTTTTTTCACTATCCTCTCAACTCGCGCTATTTATTGTATTATCTTACGCTGGGAGAATAATTTAACATATACACACCAACACTAACGGGGATAGTGCGTCACGGCGCCAAAGGAATTATGATATATACCACGTATATGTAGAACGGATAAGCGAGCATCTAAAATCCACAATCGAGAGCGAATAGCCTCGTATTTTTCAGGGGCACACATAGAGGTACGAGGGAAACCAAAATGCATTATAGAGATGCATACGTAGGCAAATAGGAGTTCAGAGCAGTTATCAGGCTGAATCTCGTTTCTAAATGGTTTCCTTACTTGTGAATAATTCATACAGGGATAGTGTGACGTTCTGCGAAAAGTATAGCGGGAAAAAGGTTCAGTAACAGGGGGACCACAGAAACCATAAAGAAAAGTACCTATTCTATGTTTTAGGACTGGAGCCACACCGGTGAGAGAACAACCAGGGAAACTAGAACGTATCGAGGAAAACCCAGGGATACTAGTAGAAAATCAAGGTCCGGTCCAACTCGTTGCGTCGGCTTGGAGAATACGGTACGTGGATTTGGATTGTTTGGTCAAAGAGACAATCGCGTTTTTAAAGGCAAGCCAGCAAGTAAGGTGGAAATGCCGAGTGACGGGAAGCAAAGAAGGCAAGTGCGAGGCGAAGGAAGATCAAATGACTCGCAAAGTCCCATGGGCACTACAAAGAGCGAGAATGGCATACAGAACAGTGGTATGCTAGAAAGTCAACAGCCAGATCAGAATGGTGCAAACACTTCAAGGGCAAATAACAGAGGCGGACAAGGAAAAGATACGAGAGTTGTTGGAATCGAAATTCACGAACACGACCGAGACAACAAAATACCTAAAAGAGCAAATGAGAGTCGCAGCATTCGGCGATCACAAGCACGCTCTCCGGGAGATACAGAGGTTTAAGGACAAAGCGGGGAAAATAATGGAAAAGGGTTTGAAAATATTGGTAGATTTCATAAGTAAGCACGAAAGCATATCGATGATGATAAAAAAATTCGAAAAATTGACTAAAAAAATCGTTACGAAATTTAAGACAGTAACGGACATGATAGTCGGGCATATCACACGTACCGGCAACAGCGCTACAGGCGATATCGGAGGCAGAAATATTAGCGGAACAGATCGGACCAGACCTCAGGTTTCCAGGAAAGAAAGAAACGATAGGAGAAGAGATTCGGGAAATACAACGAGCTCTATGGCACTGCAACCAATAATAATCCAAGTGCAAGAAAGCCGGCCGACAGCAACAAACAACAAAGTCGAGCGCCAAGGGCTGCTGGACCGCATCCAGACTGGAAATCGATATATTGGTATGGCGTAGGGTTATCTGTCAACCGAGCAGCCGAGGAGCCGATGGAACGTGTGACTCCAGTCTCTGCTGCGGATCGTATCTAGAGTCGGCCTGCACATCGTGGTGTAATTATTTAGGATGACCTGCTCCATGCAGTAGGGCAGTCAACTAGGTTCTGGTGTGCTTATGTGGTCCTAATGAAAGCGAATTTACAGTCACTCAGGGTGACATAACCTGTTCTGAGAAGACTTGTTGATTAATTTTGGGCTAAATCTGTGTTGTATTTATACTTTGTATGTACACAAATATTTAGCTACAGTTAAGTTCTAGATGGTTGTAGGGTGTACATACCTGCATAAAGCTTCTCCTCATCCTGTCATGTTTCACAATTGTATAAAACAAATATATCTTTATGGATAAAAAGCTTTTTCAACAGGACCAGATTTTTTCATTCCAAAGTCCTATTAGAACGAAAAAAATTTGATGATTCATTAAAGTGTTTTAGTCCCAAAACAAGTGTTAACGTTGAAGAGAACCGCTTTTTTATCACAGTTAAAAAAAAATAGGTAATAAGGAGCATAAAGTTATTGTAATTTTACTCCTGCAAGCTGCTGAGCCAAGTCTTAAACCATCGATGAATAGATCTTTTCATGAAATTTTTTTCAGTTTTTGAGATGTCGTGTGATGTGGGAGGATACTTTGACTGTTCAGGCTTAAGTAGCTCAGAAAAGTAGTTTAATATGTCACACTGTGGCTTCGAATTACCATGATGAGTGATTCAAATGATAAACACTATAGTTTTTCATGTGTCAGGTTTTCAACGACGAATTTGTGAAAGTTTGTCACAACGACTTGGATGACTTTAAAAGTTTCAATCATAATGGTATTTTACCTTGCTGTTTTCAAAAACTTTCAGGACAAAATACTGCAAAGCTAATTTACAGTCACTCAGGGTAACATAACCTGTTCTAAGAAGACTGGGTTCTGAGAATTCATCCAAGTCGTTGTGACAAACTTTCACAAATTCGTCTTTGAAAACATGACACATAAAAAACTATAGTGTTGATTTTGAACCACTCATCATAGTAATTCGAAGCCTGAGTGTGACGTATTAAGCTACTTTTCTGAGCTCCTTAAGCCTGAACAGTTAAAGAGTCCTCCCACATCACACGACACCTCAAAAACTGAAAAGAATTTTATGAAAATATCCATTCATTGATGAGTTAAGACTTGGTTCAACAGCTTGTAGGAGTAAAATTACAATGATATTATGCTATTTATTAACTATTATTTTTAGCTATGATGAAAAAGTGGTTCTATTCAACGTTAAAACTTGTTTTTGGTCCAAAACACCTTTAGAAATCATCAAATTTTGTTCTCTTTCATAGGACTTTGGAATAAAAAAATTTGGTCATGTTAAAAAAACTTTTTATTTATAAAGATACATTTTTTGTATACAATTGTATAACATAACAGGATAAGGAGAAGCTGTATGCAGGTATGGATACCCTACAACCATCTAGACCATAACTGTAGCTAAATATTTGTGTACATACAAAGTATAAATACAACACAGATTTAGCCCAAAATTAATGAACAAGTCTTCTCAGAACAGGTTTTATTATCCTGAGGGACTGTAAATTCGCTTTCATCAGGACCACATAAACACACCAGAACCTAGTTGGCTGCCCTACTGCATGGAGCAGGTCATCCTAAATAGTCACGCCAGGATGTGCAAGCCGACTTTCGATAAGATCCGCAGCAGAGGCTGGAGTCACACGTCCCATCGGCTCCTCGGCTGCTCGGTTGACAGATAACCCTACACTATACCTATATATCGATTTTCAGTCTGGATGCGGTCCAGCAGCTCCTGGCGCTCGTATTTGTTGTTTGTTGCTGTTGGCCGGCTTTCTTGCACTTGGATTATTATTGGTTGCAACAATATTAGTTTTTGTTCAAAGAACATAAGTTCTTTAGATGCTTACATATACTACTCAACTCATTGATACTGCTAGTCTTGCTTTTATCCATTTTGCTGTCCCTCGCACAATCTGCTGTCTTACTTTCATCCCTTTTTTTACACTCCATACGAGTTTTCACCTGGCTTAAACTTTTCTTTTTTTTATTTCTACAATTCGTAGATTCTTAAAGTTGTTGCGAATCTGTTTTAGTATTAATCTTGGTTAATTTTTCTCTGGGAAATGATATTGTAGATAAGCCTCACTGGGCTCCAACTATACTAATTGCTTTAAAAATTTTGTTTACGAACTCGCGTCCATTGTCAGATTGTAAAATTGCTGGAGCGCCGAAAAGTTATATTTAATTAAATACTGTTTCGGATTACAAAAATATTATAATCAGATTTCAGCACATAGATACATCGAAATGCTGGTACTTGAGATTTACAATTTATGCTTACCTTCATTCAAAGTAACAATCAGTGTGTTAATATTAGTTACAGAGAAAATATCAAATCGATCTAAACATCGATGATTTAAGGAGGTTGACTACTGTGGGTGGGGGGTTCGAGAGAGAGCGAGCGAATCTTTTTTTTTTTTTGTAGCAGTTGGAATTACTGTTTTCATGAGCTGAGAGTCGGTCTGCTATCGTATTAGATATATGTATAATATAATGTAAACACGAAATCAGTTAATTTGTTAATATTATCGTCAAAAATGAGTGGAATTGAAAAAAGATACTATTGGAAAGGCAAAAGAGTGACAAAAAAAGTATACGATGATCGAAAAAAAA
>JAPYYV010000303.1:0-35833 GCA_030522625.1 Copidosoma aretas
ACTTTTTAGTAACACTCCCCCCCCCCCTCCTCAAAATTTATGACATTTATGTTAAAGTTATTCAACAAAATTACGAATCAGGTTTTTGGCAATCCGATAAGTAAGATGATATTAATATTACTGTTATGCGATAATTTGGATTGTAGTCATTACGATATTTTAGGCTACAACAATTGTGAAATCGATAACGATAGAAAAGAATTGAATAATTAAACTCAAAGATCAGTTGAAAATTATGAAAACTATGATAAATCGATTATATTAGAGACTAGAAAAGGCAGACATGACCATAGAACCGAATAAATGCCAATTCCTAAAGAGAGAAGCAACAGTACTTGATCATGGGGTTGAAAAAGGTAAGGTAAAGACAGACCTAAAAAAGATTAAGATAGCGAGAAAATACCCTAGACCGATGAATGCAAAAAAGGTAAAACAGTTTTTCAGATTGGCCAGGTATTGCAGGAAATTCAGAAAAGACTACGCAAAGAAAGTGCGACCATCATCAAAACCAACAAAAAAAGACATTGAATTCAAGTAAGACGAAGAACAAGAGGAAGCCTTTAATACACTTGTCGACGCTATATGGTCAGAATCCGTGTTCACAGCACCTAACTTAAGTAAACCTTTTATCTTTACGACTACCGCTTCAGACTATCCTATCGACGCAATTCTTAGTCAGGGAGAAATAGGTAATGATAGGCCTTGATGATGCGCATAACTATGCCTTAAAAATAGCGAACTCAGGTGATCCAACTTACGATAAAGAGCTGCTGGTGATAGTGTTTGCAAAAAAACAGTTTAGACCTTATTTATACGGTAGAAAGTTCATGGACATAGCGGATCACGAACCGTTAAATCATTTTCACTCGTCAGAAAAACCGGACATGCGCTTCAATAGGCTGAAAGCGAAGTTACAAGGGTATGATTTTGATGTCGTATACCGTCCAGGTACCCTAAACAACGCACAGGACGCACATTCGAGGAATCCAGTGATACAAAGGGGCGGAAAGAACCCGGGACTACCGCGTGCGGTGCTGTACTAAATAGTGGATAAACAAGAGGAAGAAGAGAGGTAATAAGTGACAGTCCACCAGCTCGTATATTTAAAATCAGAACAAAAGCACGAGTATGAGTGGACGGTAAGTTAAAGAAGGAAATAGTATAATATGATTCAGGTTCTTTAGACGAAAAAACGAAAATATAAATATGTAGGGATAAAAAGTGGTCGGAGGAAAAAGAAGTAACGAACAAAAATCAACAAATGGAAGAGAAAATCTTAACGCAAAGGCCAAAGAACGAAGAATTAGGACACATGAAAAAGGTAAAGGGATGGATAAAAGGAGTACAAAGAACAAATCAGCCCTACAAAGTAATAGAACAACAAACAACACTTAAGCAAAGAAAAAAAAGACAAAGGCAGCTAGACACACTCAACAGATTAATACATAATTTTCCATCACTCCAAAATGACCACACAGAGCAAGGAGACAATAGCAGTCAACGGTGTAGAGCAGTCAGACAGAGCTGAATATGAGGACTTCGAAATAATAGATCTACATTCAGAAGGGCCCGAATACAGGATAGATGAAGAGAACAATGAAGGTGGACACGCAAGAAATTGTAGTGCTCTAGGAGATCAAGTAACCAGAAAAGAAAGCCCAAAAGCATCGAATGATCTTGCTGGCGTTCTGGAGGATGAGGAAGATAGAGTTAAAACAATGCTTTTTATCGACATAAGGAGCAGAAAGGTATGTGATGGACCAGAAGTCCGGATTGATGAATAGGAAGTAGGGGATAGTGGTATCGACGTTATAACCAAAAATTAAGTACAGCAAAAATTATAACCTACCCATGGAACAGGATGTAAAAGCAAATAAAAAGAATGTAAGAACGGAGAAAAAGAGTGAGTAAAAAAAAATGGGAGTAAGACCAGCAAAGAAGCCAACCCTTAGTAAGATAATCAAGGAGAAAGACTATATTTGAATCGCAAAAACGCTGTGAGCCAATGGAGAAGGTGTATAAAAGTACGGTGAAGATAGTTTAGTAGTTTAGGATGCAAGAAGAGTGATACTAAGAAAAAAGACGAAATACTGGTTTTAAATATGAGGCAGAAAGTTAAAGGGGAGATCAGAAAAAGAGCATCGGAAAAGATAAATACCGATTACAAGACGAGCGAGGAATCAGATTTTGAATCAAGAGAAAAATAAGTTTAGGCAAAAAGCTATCTTCCGCCACCCCCACCGGAACCACCGAATAAGCCAAGTACAGTAGTGCAGCCAAAAAAGTCAAAGATATCTTGCAATTAGATGGACAATGAGATTGTCGAAAGAGAAAATAAAAAGAGGAGAAGGGCAAAGGTGTACTGAATAATAATGTATAAGACAAGAGGGCGGTGACAGTGCGGATTACGACAAGGTTATCAGAACCATACCTTTTCTAGAAAAGTACAGAGCGTGCAAAACACGGCAACCAAAATGTACTCAAAAAGCATATTTTTCTATTTATTATATAAAACATGACCTAAATACATAAACAGACACATGCGTGCGCGAATAAGTAAGGCCATCGAGGACGATGACCGCGTAACCTCGGACGCGTGGCGTAAGGTAGCTTAAGGCTCTTGTAACTTCCGCCCTAAGCTCGGCACCTACGCGCACAAGCAGACCAACCCGCAGTTCTGGACCGAGGAACTAAGCAGAGAGACTAAGCGACACTTTCTTTTCGTTCGGGTTCCGAGAATAACACCTCGAGCGTGTCTGCTCTCTCGTATAATCACTGATATAAATTTACGTTGTTTTAACTCGCGGGTATTCATTTCCTCAGCAACCCCAAGCTCCGCATTTTTCACATAACATAGGTGTTGTGCCGAACAGAAAAAAACTTCTCATGGCAAAAAGAAAAATCAACGGATAGAATGCAAGGGTAGTCAATGCAGTTTAAGGCTTATGAAAAGAGCTAAAGTAGAAAGTTTGATGCAAAGATTATTTGTCATAGATTAAATGAAAAAACTATATTGCCTATACAAAGCAGAGACTTGCGTATGGCCAAAGAAAAAGATATGTAGATAAATTAGAAGGCATATTTAAAATATGATATTGGATTAAAATGCAAAGACACAAGAATATGTATGTAAAACGGAGGGAAGATGTGTAAGCATATATTTTGGGATAGAAAAGGAAAAAAAAGAGAAAAAATACAAGCTAGATTTAAAAAAATTTTGTTACGTTTAAAGTAAAACACACCAGGCTATGTACACAAAATATAGGCAATAAGGATTAGCCTAGGAATAGACATTAGGAATACACATAAGGGCAGAAAGTTACTCTTTGCACATATTAATAATGGACAAGTGCAGGAAGTCATGTGTTTGCTTAATAGAAAAATATTTAGGCATAATAAATAAAAATTTAAAAAAATTGGGTAATAAAGATAAAGTTGTGCATAAAAAAGTAGAGGGTGGGGGAGTATCATGACTTACAAAAAGCGCAACCGAGGAAAATAAACTCAAGGAAATCAATAAGAATTCTACAAGGGAAAAAAGACTTTTATCAATCATATCAATACTTAGTTTATGAGATTTTGCGTATCGAAAGTCGAAATAGCAACTTGCGACATTAATGCAAATTTGAATTTGACTTATTACTTTGGCTATTATAAATATTGTTTTAATTATAAAATATAAAAATTAAGTAGAAAATATTAATTATTTATAATTGTATACTATGAGAAGTGTGATTATATATTTTAATGGATCGTCGAACAGGTAGGTAAGAGTCAACCGTTAGTTCGTTCGAAATTTTGAATATTTTCTTCTGTAGAGGTAGTCAATGTTTACAAATACTATATGTAGTGTTTAGTGCTTGTTGAGTCCCTGTGCTGACAAGTTGTTTATTAATGATGCCGAATAAGCATCCGGAATTGCACCTGAAATTAAAAAATTTTTCTATTTTTTGTTCTTTCAATTAACTCATTGGGTCTAATGAAAAAAGCATAGATTTTTTAGAAGTTGGACTTTTAACGTCGAAATCTTCGTGCCCGCCGTTGTGTTGTGGTTTGCAAATTAATGTTAAGAATAAGAGTAATTCCAAGTTGGGTTGGCTTTGGAAATGTGCAACGAAAGCTTCTAAGAAGAAAAAGACAAAGCGTATCGAAAAACAAAAAATCCCACTTCTGGTACATTCTTTGAGGGATCTCAATGTAAAATAGAGATTTACGAGGTGCTTGCAATCATCAATTTATTTGCTTCTGAGATTCCCGTAAATACTACGTTTCAGGTAAATATTGATTGGGAATTTTTTTAGCCAACAAATATATATATATATATATATATATATATACATACAATTTTTGGAGGATAACATTTTATCTGAGTGCGTGAACGAAGCTTGCAAGACAGTCCAGGGGGTGGAGTTAATAAATAATAAACAATTGATCTTTTATGTTTTATTTTAGTTAAAATTCCCTGCTGTTTACTATGAGCTAGCCAATTCAAATATTTGTGTTTTTTAAAGAGTTATGAAAGATTTTGCTACTGTATTATCATTTACGAAGACAGCCATACTTTATTGTAGCGCAGAATTCAAACAGTTAAACCCTTACGTGAACAGCGTATCAGCTACCAAGCTGATAAAAGTAGATGATACACTTTGATCTGTGTTAATTGGTCGGGAAGCGTTAATATAACAAAATGGAATAAAATTATATAGATTTACAACTGCATAGTATTAGGTTTACTCATTTAACGTTGCGTTCAAAAATAAATTCATTTATTTTCAAATGTATAAACATTTCCTCACTTCAACACTTTTAAGAAGTGCTCTTTTTTATCACGTTTTACTCCGACTCCTTACTTCCCCCCTTTTTTCGTGCTGCTAGAAAACTAAAGAATTATAATTATTTTGATTATTGTTTCCGTAATCAGTGATCTTAATTAATTGTTAAATTGTATTTTTGTTGGCTTGGAACGTTTTATAATTGTATTTAAGTGTTAATTTATTACAGGTATTTTAATATAGCATATATTCAAGAGCCAGCTTTGTAAGTCAACTGTTGCTGATTATTATAGCTATTGCCATGAGATCGCAGAAGTTGTTGCGTCTTATGAAAACGTTAGTATAGGCGGGGAAGGAAAGACTGTACAGATGGACGAAACTTTTTTGATGAAACGGAAATATAATCGCAGACGTATGACAGAACAAATGACGAGCGTGGTTTTGGGATTGTATTGTAAAGAAGACAAAATTAGTCTTTTTTTTAAAGTTAATGCTAAGAGTGACACAGAATTGTGGCCATACATACACAAATTCGTACAACACAATACCAGTCGCATTTGTACAGACAGTGCCAAACAATACGTGGGCGTAGACAAGATGTTTACCAATTTTACGATTCATCTTACAACGAATCATAGTATCGGTGAATATATAAGTAAGACTGACGCCACTAATACGATTAATGACCTCCAAAATCAGAATAAACTTTTAAAATTTAATATAAGATCACGACGTTCGACGAAATTACTGCATCAATACATGGGTTTTTTTTTTATCGTAGATATTGTCTTGACAAGGAGTACAAATAATGCAATTTCTGGTCGATATTAAAAAAGTATATCCAGGTATTGTAGATGGTAAAGAACGTGGTTTGTATTTGAAGAAATTTAATTGTCCAACCGTTCAAAGTGAACAGTTAGAGGACGTCATTCCACCTAAATGTCCTCGAAACACTACCATCGAAGAGGTAATTGACGAACTTGACAACTGTGACGAAATGGACGTTGACGATGACGAAGACATTAACGATACAGACTAATAATTTTTTGTAATTTAAATTTTTTTATTGCGTATGCCCACGTAATAGCTACATACATACAGACTGTTTATTTGACATGACAAATTTACTGACCAACTGACTGACAGACGCAGACGTGGAGTGCAAAGTAAGACTACCTCCTTGTAGTGCATTCTGGGTCACGCTAAATGACTTAAAATAATAAATAAAAACGAAGGGATGAAGTTGTAATGGAAAGTAATTTTCATAAGTGAATTTTAATATATATTTATTATCATTTACAATCAATTATATGTTATAATTTATTTAAAAAACCAAAAAGACCTTTATACATGATCAAAGTAATAATACAAATTTAAATTTGCAGTAATATCGCAAGTTGTGATTTTCGACTTTCGAGACGCGATGTCTCGAAAACTAAGCTGAATCGGCATATGGTTCGTATACTGAAAAATTCTTATTTTTGATCGTACTAAATAATCCTATTATCAAATCGCAGCGCCACAGAAATCGTACTCGTGCCCGAGCAGCTCTAAAGTTTCTTTGGTAAATGGATTTTTTTTGTTTTTTATCAAATTTTTTTTGGCTATATCAAGTTCACTATTAATTTTTTTACATTATTTAATGATGTGTCTCCTCCTAAAATAGCATCTCGAGCTAAAAGCTGAATGTTAAGTTCACGTTGTAAGCTTGTTACTTTTTCACGAGCATTATCTTGAGCTGGAACATTGTACATATTTTCAGAAGTATCTGGCGAAGATATAGTACTTTTAACAGGACGTTCAATATTTATGCCTTTTGCAGAAGGAACAGCAGTGTCATCATTGTTGTTTCTTTTTTTTTCAAGAGCTTTAGTCTCTTTGTTGTGATTGACGAGGTTATTATTGTGTTTCATGAACAAAAAGAATGTACACGTACATATACAGATCAGAACACTGACAAGTAAACAAAACAAGTTTTAACCAACATAATATACAAAAACCTTAGTGAAATACGATAAGCGGCCTTCTTTCCTATTTTTATCTTGAGTCTCGTAGTGGCTTATACGTTCTTGTATAAAAGTATTAAATACTTCTGTGTCATTACCGTATCAAGTTTTTGCCTCGGTCCATTCAAGATTGGCAATTTTCTGGATGTTATCACTTTTCTTGTTGGTATGTCCTTTTTTATATGACTTAAAACATCTTTGGTACGTATCATCTAAGTTTATTTTTTTCATCTTTACTTTTAACGATTCAGGATATTGAACACTAGCACAAACGAACACAAAAATATTTGACAGATCGACTAGCTAGTACAAGTGTAAATAGAAATGTCACACAAAAGAAAACGGAGAGGAGAGAGAGAGAAATAACTATTCGGCCTTTCTAATAGGATAAAAATATGTAGAAAATCAGCCTGCTTGTCTGCTAGTATTATTATTCCATCATATCACACCAGATGGCGTGCCATGGTGTTAGTACAAGGAGCGTTTTTAAAATAGAAACCGCCAAATTGACGTCGAATTTAAATAGTTTCGACGGTCAACGAGATTAAAAAAAAAAAAATATTATGAGTAGTATTTTTTAGACAAAATCTATTACCCACCACCCCCTGATTAAGAAATCGTTAGAAATCTTTGACCCCCACCCACCCTAAAATATCTTACATACATTGTGCACGTCCCTTAAGGCTCTGGATTACTGCTACATTCATATCTCTTTTTCAATTTTTAAGTCTTGAAACTTATTTTCAGCAGTGACGTCTTTTGAATTTCAACCAATTTTTCGGTGTTTTCTATAGTATGATTCAACTTATTTTTGTCAGGTATTAAGCCATTTATAATTGCCTTGGAAGCTCAATTTTCTCCGCATAAAGTTTTTTAAAGTACAATTATATTGCTTGCTTATTGACGCCTTGAGATTACTGTAAGTCAAATACAAGTTTATTTCATATCTTTACATAAGACTTTGGAAAGTCAAATTATAGAATTCTTGACCGCATTTAGTTTGCAAATTGACCGGTATTCTGCCTTCTTTTAATATAGACTTCATCGCTGCTGATACTTCTTCGCCAGTTTTTTTGCAAATAACTGCACCCCATGCATATTTAGAAGAAATATATATCACTGTAAGCATGTATCTGTTACTTTTGTTCTTACAAGTGAATGGCTGTACTTCGACATGGTCTGCTTGCTAAGTCTTATCTCAACCAGGCATATTAAATTTTTGATAAAGATTATTACGTCTTGCTGCCTTATGAAGCACCTCAACAACTCTTTCCATGATTTAAATGTCAAGATTTTCTATCGTTAAATTTGCTTCAGTTAACACGGCATTTTTATTTGAGTTTTACATGGAAGTTTAAAGTTTATCAATTTTTGTAGCAATATTCAAAATTATTTCACTTAGGTAAGCATAATTTACTACTATTTTAGTGCCACAATATTGCATTATCCTTTATTATCTAAATCATACTGTTTATCTGAAACAAGTACAATATCAGAAAGCCCTCGGCTAGCACCTTCAGTCTTATTTTAGGACCAAATAGGCCAATGCTTATTTAAAAAATGAAGTTACTTACTGTGCAAATTAGTATATATACTCTGCACTGCCTCACGCAGCTGCTTGATTATTGATATGATTTTATTGTCATAACTTGGATTTCCTGCTGATCTTTTAGTTGTGAGCAACCGCGAACGACTAACTAACACATAAGGATCGTCAAAGTGTACATAATCTGCTCACTGCACTACTTGAGCAATTTTATAACGAGGTAACAACGCACCTCCTTTCTTGCTAGTAATAAATGTGTTCGAATAGCTCCATTTTTGCTGAATCCCTTTTTATGCACACTTGAAGATTCAAAAATAACATGACACTTTTATAAATCAGCATCACTGTATCTTCAATGTTTTACTTGTTTAACGACAATTTTTTTCTTTCTTATTTATATCATTGGATCAATATTTCACCGTCTTACTAACAGCCTCTTTAGGATCAGAGAATCTACAATTAATTGTGTACATAGAGTGGATACGAGACAAAAGTGAAAAATACAATATAATGTAAGCAAAAGATATAACAAAAAACTTTTTTGGAAAAATTAATTAAAATTCACCATGTGGGTGCGAAAATAATTCGTCGATTGGGACAGTCATGACGAACAGAAGTTACATCAAAAACAAAAATATCATCATGCTCAATGGTTAAAACATGAATAATCAAAGTATAAAACGAACAAAACAACTCTTAATTGTACAATCATGAGCGAGAAGACAACAACAAGGGTGCGCACCAAGCAGTATGACAATGTACTCGCAAAAACACTACCAAGAAGTATGAGGTAGATAAGAGGGATCCTTTGTCTCCTTTGACGTAGTGTCCCTGTATACTAATTTTCCTTTGACTTTAATTAAAAGTTGCGTTTCTCGTAAAATCAACAATTTCATCAATTTATTAGGTATTGATATAAAAAAATTCATGAATGGTATAGATTTTTTAATCAACTCTAACTTCTTTTCATTTCATGGTCACTTTATAAGCAGTCTTGTGGTACTTCAATAGGAGGTTATAGTTCCCCATGGTTCGCGTAGATCATCTTACTATACATAAGATATGTTGATGACTGCATGCTCGTAATAAAAACAGATCAAATTGATAATGTCCTTATATTCTTATCCAGATATTCTTATTAGACGCTTTCCAACTTCCATAAGTACAATAGATTTATATAAAAAACCTGCAGCATCTCGCAGATTACTTACTTTCTTTTCACATAATCCAGTATGCCAGAAGATTGCTATTATTTTTTCTATTATTGACAAAATTTCCAAACTGGGGGACCCAATGTTTCGATCAAAAAATATTATTGCAGTGCGTACAATTCTTATTTTTAATGCTTACCCCATCTCTTCTATTATTAAATACATTAAGGCAAGAATTAGCTTTCTAAATCGACAACTACGCACTTCCGAGGGACTACATTTTTCTAACAGTCTGGATCGCAGTTCAGTTTGCGTTGGCACTTCACCTTCGCACAAAATTTCTTTCATGGTGGTTCCTTATTTCCAACCTATTGAGAACACCATCTGCGGATTCTTATCTAGATACAATATAAAAGCAATTTTCACTTGCTCGGACAAACTGACTAACATAATTAGACTAGGAAAGGATATAACAAATAAATTCCAAAAAAATGGCATTGTCTACATGATTAAGTGTAAATGTGGTGCGCTATATGTGAGCCAAAGTAAAAGACACCTATGTTTTGGGATTCCAAAACGTCACGTGATCTCTCCGTACAAACCTATAGCACAGGTCTGAACTGTACCCTGTCTCGACTAGATACATCGAGATATGTATATAACCGAGACGGGGGATAGTTCAGACCTCTGCCATAGGTTTCTTTGAGAGGTCACGTGACGTTTTGGGACCCCAATACGTCTTCATGAGCACAAGCGTTGCATGAGAAATAATGTCAGCAGGTCGGCCTGATTTTTTCATTCCTGCCAGTGCTCGCAAGGTTTTGATTTCGAGGGTACGGTGGTCCTTAAACAGGAGCATAACAGGTGCAAACGCAAACTTTCCGAAGTGTTTTGTATTTTCTCAGTCGGTAATAAACTTAATAGATACTTAGATACACAAAAAATTGATAACTTACACAAAATATTTCTACATCAAATCAAACATAAAATTAAGATCAAATTATAGTTTCATTGCTTCCTATATTTTAATTAAATCTTTCAAACCTATTACACGTAGGCAGTACTATACTTTTTTACATGATGGATTTACATCCTGGCTTGTTGTGCTCTTGTGCAGGTGACCGCTGTCCCCTCTTATCTACCTTATACTTTATGGTAGTGCTTTCGCGATACATTGTCATGTTGCTTTATGCATACCCTTGTTGTTGTCTTGTCGCTTATGATTGTACAATTAAGAGTTGTTTTGTTCGTTTTGTACTTTGATGATTGATGTTTTGGTCCTTGAGTATGATGATATTTTTGTTTTTGATGTAACTTCTGTTTGCCATGACTGTCCCAATCGACGTATTGTTTTCGCACCCTCATGGTGAATTTAAATTAATTTTTTCAAAAAAGTTTTTTATTACATCTTTTACTTAGATTATATTGTATTTTTCACTTTTGTCACGTATTCACTACATGTACATAATTAATTATAGATAATCTTATCTTAAGAAGGCCGTTAGTAAGACGGCGAAATATTGATCCAATGATGTAAAAAAGAAAGTTAGTAATAAAATAGTCATTCTCCAATCACTCAGTCTTTTGGTGTGAATCATTTATTTCACTGAGAATTCCTCCAACCTCATCTTTCCCAAACTTGAACTGATTATACATTCTTTTAACCTCTCCTTTTGCCTTAACGAAGTGGTAAAGATATCCTCTTTTGATTCGTACATGTTGATGCTTCAACGTCTCGAGGTGGACCATACAAATCACACTATGTACGTCCTATACATATGGCAAAGTTATCAAAAGCTTTTGTATGTCGACTATTATTTTTTTCTGTTTTTGTCAATGACAAAAAATGCAAATCCGTCATTATTCCAGTAGCTGGAACATAAATCTTTAAATGAAATATGTGACAAAATTTCGTAAAGCATTATCTGGAGAGATTATTGCTTCATCTTTACTAAACTTTAAGTATTTTACACGATCTATAGGCTCCAGCAACTCTTTTAAGAATTGGTATTTCGGTTGATAAAGCGACTTCGACACATTTTTAAACTTCACTTTGTTAGGATGTACCATCAGGGTTAATAAACAATTAGTTTAACCGCAGCTAGATGGATCACAAAATACAGCTCGAGCACTGTAAGAAATCTGTTCGCCAAGTCGATTCGTACAATTATATTGTTTTACAACAGCGACAAAATTTGAAACTTGTAATGTTACGGATTGTTCTTTTGATTCCATGTCTGCTCAGCACGAAGCATCAATAACAACTAATTTTTAGGAGAAATAATACAGCACTTTTATACTTTTTCAGACGTAACCATTTATGTATGTCATACTATGGCCTTATTTCAACTAATCTGCTGACTATTCACATATCAATTCTTTTTCTCAGTGCTTGGTCATGATCTGACCTTCAAAGAGTAATGATCACACATTGTATGAGAGGATGTAGGCTTGTAAATAAAATCATAAATTATTTACTTGTAGAACTTTACCAGCCAGGTTTTCAGTACTGTAATCCAGGTACTGAACTTACATAATGTCTCGCTACAAGTCATCCAGGAATAAATTCTCTGGACACTGTATGCAAAGAGCACGATAAAGTTTATTCAAAAAATCGAGACAAAGAAAAAATTTTAGGGGTTAGGGCTTGGCAAATAGTTTAGGATTCAGATTCGAGTATTAGTGAGAAAGCAGCAACTATTATGGTAACAGGTATCATGAAACTTAAGTGCGATGTATGTGTGATTTTCAAACAGGAAAATGAAAGAAGTTAAAAAAAAGTGAATAATGAAGAAGAAACTTAATACTATTTCAGTGCAGTTATTAAAGCTCTCATTGAATAAATACTCAGAGCAAAAATGCTCGTAAAGTAATCAGTAGTGCTTTAAAACGGGCTCGTGGTGCGGTTATCATATCTGGTGGCAAAAAGCGTATTACAGTTTCTTGTATTTTACGTCTGCCTGTACGAGTTAGTAGAGCTTTATCTCTGATCCCTTTATTTGCTGGCTTGAGTACAACTGGGGCTATATCTAATGGAATAGCAGAAATCATAAGGAGCGTTAATGGAGCTAAATCAACAAACAAAACTATAGAAAAGTCAGAGACATGATAGAACTATGGAAACTACTGCTCTTGGAAAAAGTCTCTATCTAAGGCCTCATAAATCCAGATAGAGAGTATACTTAAAGCCATATGGGAAAGGTCCAAAAAAATACCAAAATAAAAAGTAAAATTGCGTCGTTAAGGTTTAACAAATGTCCCATTAAAAATTTTTATTTTCAGTTTATTAGTAAATTTTAAGGATAATAATGGACCTGGAACTCACTGAGTAGCGTATTGGAACAATGGTAACAATGTTGTTTACTGTGACAGTTTTGGAGATTTGCAGCCACCTATAGATTACCTATTGTATCTAGGTATTGAAGAAGTCAGGTATCATCACCAATAATATAAAAAATTCAATTCTTTCAATCGTGGTTATCTGTGCTTAAGGTCTCTGTCAAAACATATATAAGCACCTGAATTAATAAAAATAGCTTAGTTTTACGTTGACAGTTATAGAAGAAACATTGACACTTACAATGAGTATGTCTAGTACTTCTTCCGTTTTAGAAGCGCAGTTTTTTCCACCCACTGAATTATCACCTAAAGATAACTCTGTCATTGATTTGATAAAACTTTTGACCTTTAATTCCATTCTTAACATCGATAAATGTAATAATAAATTTTATGTGCACGATTAAGTAATGGTGTTACCAACTAGCAGCTGCGTAATTCGAGGTATTGAGTCATACTTAATCAAAGCATAAGACTCTTTGAATACTTATTACTCTGCAACCGAATACTACCACACATCGCAGCGTCATTATGTGTAACAAAACTATCGATTTTTGACCAAAAGATTTAGTAGGACGTCTAATAGGTTTTACTGGACGGATTCTTGAAGAAAACATTACTCACAACTTAGACTTATCAGTGGTCATTCTAAAGGTTAACGCATGATGGATCTAGTGCAACATCACTAGTAGAGTTTACATAACGGATAAAGAGTTTACACGATTCACGAATTTGTCCCTGCTGTACCATCACAATATAAAATTATTGATGTTCCATCTATCTACCTGTCGTTGGAAGAGTTATTGACCACATACAACTGCAGATAGTTTATCAGAATGGTAATTTGATTAATTTTCGCTAAAAAAAAGATAACAATAAGATTACACACAGAAACATCATAGTAATATGCATTATTTACAGTAAAAAAAACTGTACAAACAGCATAACATGCCCTTCTACGCTCAGTCAGCCGCGAGATCCCGAACCACTGAGACGTCGAAAGAAACGGATGGAGCATGAAAAAGAAACGAGTCAAAACATACAGTTTCTTAAAAGTCTCGGTTTAAAAGTAAGAGGTGGAAACTAACTTGCACGTTTTTTTGTTATCTCAACGATGGATGATATTCCAAGCATTAAGTTTCCTGTTATGTTTAGAGAATCTATTGCAAACTATGAAATTCATCCTTATCAGCCGTATGCATCATCAACTAATTATAATACTAATGAAACTCGTATATCGATTTACCATCAATACCTATGTCTGTTATGATACCGCAATTCCTTACGTATTCATGGAAGATTCGTTAAAGCAAATGGTCCTACGACAGAGAAAAATACTTAAGTAGTAAACAATGCCATTTGTCTCCTATTTGAAGAAATAAGATGAACTTAATCCAACAGATAAATGTAGATACTTTGATATCTTGATTTCTCTAAGTATGATTATTTATTTTGCTAAAAACCATCGTAAGATAGTTGTTAATGTCAAACATGAATTAATACTTACAACATCCAGAAACGACTTAAATCCAGTGTTACAAAATCTAATTTCTGCCACAGATGCTAATGAAGCAGCAACTTTGGAAGACTTTAAAATTGTAACATCAAAACTCGAATGACTTATGCCCTACGTTGTAATGTCAGATTCACATAAAATTTATATACCGAAAATCTGGAAAAAGATAAATTTGTATCGATGAGTTATCGAACGTGGAAACTATATGAATATCCACTTTTACCTACTACACCAAAACATATAAGGACAGTTAAAACGTTCTGACAGTCGGAAAAGCCGTGCGATGTCATACGAGCTTTCAAGACAATCCGTAAAAATCAAAGAGCTATTAGTGCTAACATGTTTGATCATTGCAACATAAGAAACGTGAAACTCTATTTTAATTTGCAATAATATGCTTATAGTGATCTTAATCTTAATACAACAAGCAATAAGTTTACATTGTCACATGATATGCAAGCAAATTTCAGAATTCATATTAACGTAGGGATCGTGATCCTTTGTTAAGCAACTATCAATTCAAACATAATGCACCGTTTATTGTACTTGACACTTCTAAGCAAAAAAGTAATTGTGAAATGCTTCCGTGGATATGCAGCTAGAATTCCCATCTTGCGATAATTGACTAATAGCTTACAGCTCAATTTTACATGATTGTATCGTTTAGTACAGCCTTATGAGTAGGGATATCAAAAAACTGATGTTAAGTCTCTGTGGTGCTGAATATACTATATAAATAGCTACAATAAGTATTTTGTCATCTTTGTATTTCATCTTTTATGAGAAATTTATAGAGCGCTACTAAAAAGAGTTCAAAAGAAAATACCAAAAGCGTGACAAATTTACTGAAAATTCTGTGAAATAGGTTAAAAAAAAAGATCAAAATACAAAAAATACAAAAAAAATTCGAGCGTCAGTTATAAGCAGTAAAATGTTTGTGGAGTTGCAACGTATGAGTAGTAACAAAACTTGTCACAATAAATTAACACACGTATTTGTTTACTAGCTGGATTTGGGTTAAAATTTCGCATACGCCAACTATAAGTTAATTTACCATAGATGTTAAATATCAAAAACTTACAACGAAGGATAATGATGATTAAAAATCTTCGTTAAATAATGCAGTGATAAGTACTTAACCAACAAAGGATCCATTTATCAACGTGAAGGTTATAGAAAAGTGAAAAGAGAAAAGAAAAAAATAGAATATGTGGTTGATATGCAAGTCTTTAAAAAGTCTTGCAATGATTTTATGCTTAAAGAATTTTTTCTCGAAGTACTAACGAAGCAAAGCAAAAGTATTTACTCTTAAACCACATTTTGCCTGGCAGAAATTATCACAGAAGGATAAACATAGAAATTTATATGATTGTTTCTTTTCTCGCCCTCCGTATAATATGGTATATGTGCTGTCTTAGTTAGATCTTTTGGAGCAAATGTATTTTAAATAAAAACACATTCGTTTTAATACAACGTTCGACAATTAGTGTACCGACTTCTTCAGGGTTTTAGTAACAAAAATTAATTGACAATCATGGCAATGACTGACGTAAACAAAAAACAGATACAGATTAACGATATATAGCCACAGAGTACCTTATTTTAAACCATGAAGGAAATTATTACACGTATCGAGCACCTAACTCGTGCGCAGGTCAATAGGATAAGGCGTTGTGGCTTCGCTGCGTTGTCCTTTCATAGCAGCGCGCACAGATCGACATACATTTACGCAAGCAGTACACTGAAAAAAGATTGCCAGCTCCGTTTTGCTTAATGTAGTGGCAACACGAGCCAAGTCCTTAGCGGTGGCAGCATAGCTCGTAACAATGCACGTGCGTCGTACCTGTAGTGCACATACGTTCCCCTACCCACATAGTTTAGGTACAGTATAGATAACGTACGTGCATATGGGGACGACACGCTTGCAGAAGTCGCAGGTTATGCTGCCGCTGAAGACTTGGCGTGTATTGCCGCCATGTTACACACATAATACGTGCACGTAGGGGTAACTGAGCTCGCAACCTTCTTTCCATGTACAATGACCCGTCCTGATATACAGGTGTATTATTGTGTGTATATGTGTATTCAAACTAGAAAAGTAAAAATTTGAAAAATCGTATGTAAGTATGACTCAAGTCGGAGATGTCTTCTTTCTTATTGATATAGTAAATATTGGAGACAATGTATAGCATCTCGGACTTTACATGTTTATCATAATTTTTCTCTATATTAGGATTTTCTTTGAATGGTTTTTTGATTTTATCCACGCAGAGTGTTTCTACTACGTTGTCGTCAGCATGATGTTATTCCTGCTCACATAAACAACGCTAGTGAGAATTTTAGTAATTTATCGTGTCAAAGTAACTTATACAATAAACTTTCGTCGAGTCTAGTCGAAAAATTGTGCATGAGATCATTCAATGTTTAGATTAAAGATATCTCTATACATAAAGAATTTTTAAAAACAATATTAAATGATTTATTTAAAATTATACAACAATTTCTAATAAATAAGTTACAGCTAATAAAATTTGTTATGACTGTCGATAAAACATGTTTTAAGTTTTAAGAGTTTGACTTAAGCTGGTCTGATAGGAATGTTTATTTGTCTGAATAAAAAATTGGAAAAACAAAAATCACTGGATAACAATAAGTTTGTAAATTTGACAAATATCCATCTACCAGAAAACTTGGCAAAAATAGTGTCATTTGCACCTAGTTTCAATGAAAGAGTATCAACATTAAATAAGAAAGATGTTATTAATATTTTTAAAGATTGAGAATACAGTTTTAAATATTCAAAAATAACCAAACAATCAAGTTACTACAATAATAAGACAGACAGTAAGTTCAATAATTAGCTTAAGTAATGCAAATAAAACACTAACTCAAACAAGAGGTTACTAATAACAAAACCATTAACCTAACAAAAACATTTATTAGAAATAATCCGTGTTGTATATGAGAATGCGGGCGCATAAGTATAGGTTGGCGCTGCTGGCTACGCCATCAAGCACGAGCGTGGCGTCGGCGTGTATCAGTGCAGATAGAGAATAGACACGTAAGCGTCCACACATATCTCTAGCGGCCTCACTGTATCTTTGTACTATTTAGACAATAAACCAGTTGATCTCTTTCATAATGAGCGTGCCATTATTGTTGTCTCCCACTACTTAAATACATTACATTGGTGACGAGGTAAAAGGTGGAAAGGATCATCGGTCAAATCGGTCAAAGTAACAGGCAGCAGCTTGCACGTGTGCGGTGAGGTGACGCCAAGTAAAAGTTTTTTTTTTCTCTTCTCCTGCAAGTAGAGTGTTGCAGCGAGTGGTTAAATGGATGAGGTGTGTGAACGGTGCAATTTAAGTCAGGCTGAATTTGCGCAACAAGTGAGCGACTTGAAAACACTTACCGAGAGGGTACTCAAGCTAAAGCAAGAGAATCGTAAGTTGTCAACAAAATTGGAAGAGGCCATGGCCAACAAGGGTCTGTTGGGAAATGTTGAGGCATTCGATGAAAACGAAGATGATTGGGATCAATGGATCGAGCGATTGGAGTTATATTTCGCTGCCAATAGTATCGATAACAGTAAGAGAGTGACTGTTTTTCTGACGCTGTTGGGCAGAAAAGGCTACTCATTGATAAGGAGCTTGTGCATGCCTGATCTACCATCGTCAAAGTAGTATGCGGCGTTGGTTGAATTGATAAAGAAGCACCTGCGCCCCGCACCTAGCGAAATAACAGAAAGATTCAAGTTCCAAAAGTGTGTGCAACGAGACGGTGAGTTAATCAGTAATTTCTGCTCAGATTTAAAAAAGGCGGCCACACACTGCAAGCTCGGCAACGAGCTCAATAGTCATCTACGTGACCAGTTTGTGTGGGGCGTTCGTGACGATGGCATCAAGAAAATGTTGTTGCGAGAAGAGGATTTGACATTTGAAGCAGCGGTGAAAAAGCCTGTGGCCATGGAGTCACCAACACGTGACGCAGCAGGCATGTTTTTTTATAACAGTTTCATGAATTTCGTTAAGGGGCGGCAGCAGCGGCAGAAGGGCGGCAGAGGCGGCAACACCGCCAACGGCAGCAGCAGCAGCAGCAGCACGGAGGGCTCATCGAATTCAGTGGAGGGGTCGAATAAAGCGTGTTTGCGTTGTGGATATACGAATCACGTAACGTCGAAATGTAGGTTTGTTGAGTATGTATGTAACTCGTGCGGTCAGAAGGGACATTTAGTGCGTGCGTGTAAAGTTAGGTCACAGAAAAGCGACCAAACTAATGTTAAGCTAAAGAAAATTAGTGCTAAAAGTAAAGTTAAGAATCAGTTTGTAGAGGAAGAAATGGGGGAAGGGGAGGTTGTGAGTGATGTTGATAATGTTTTTTTCTTTTTCGGATGTTGACGCTAGAAGGTTGACCGTTGACGTTTTCGTTTTTGATAAAAAAGTTGAGTTTCAAATTGACACAGGTTCGGTCATATCAGCTATGTCTGAATCTACTTATAAGAAGTTGTTTACTAAGGATATGAAAATCGTTCCGACTTCGCGCCGTTTTAATTGCTATACCGGAGAGGCCATGAACCCGATTGGTTCTGCTTCGGTGCCCATAACGTATAAAAATAATAATTTCTCGTTAGAATTATTTGTGATGCCGGGCAACAACGCACCCATCATTGGGTTAGATTGGTTATGGGCATTAGATATCATAAAGCGTGATTCTAAAGGTATTATTTTGATGAATAAAATTGATGAGAAGGCGTTACTAAAAGACTTTAGCGGGGTATTTTCCAAATCGTTGGGGCTGTTTGATGTTAAAAAATTTACTATTGTGATGAAAGATGTTGTCGAACAAGTTTTCTGTAAACCCAGAACGGTGCCGTATGCTATTAAGTCTAAAATTGAGTCTGAGTTAGATGGATTAGTTAAATTGGGCATTCTTGTTCCAGTGGAGAGTAGCGAATGGGCTACTCCCATTATGACTCTCTTTAAAAAGAGCGGGCAAATGCGGATTTGCGGGGATTTCAAGGTCACGCTTAACTCTTATATAAAGGTTGACAGATATCCCATACCCCGCGTCCAAGATTTGTTGGCTACCTTGTAAGGCCATGCTGTTCAATCCAAGCTGGATTTAACCCAAGCATACCAGCAAATTGAGTTGGATGTGACGTCACAGGGGCTGACCACCATTTCAACTCACAAAGTACTGTTTAAATATACACGAGTATTCTACGGTATCGCCTCGGCTCCGGGTTGGTTTCAAAGGGAAATGGAAAGGCTGTTAGGTGATATTGAGGGGGTTAGCATATTTTTTTATGATATCAGGATTTGGGGGAAAGACCAAGCTGAGCACGATGATCGTTTAGTACAGGTACTCTCACGACTTAAAGCGGCAGGCCTGACACTTAATTTGCTAGAGTGTCTAATTTCTAAAAGTAAGATTAAATTTTGAGGCTATGACGTTGATGACAAAAGTATCCACGTTTTAGGTGAAAAGATAGATGCAATTTCGCATATCCCTAGTCCAAAAAACGTGAAACAACTGCAAACCTTTTTAGGTATAGTGAATTATTATTCTAAGTTTGTTAAAAATTATGCGATGATCGTTCATCCTTTATATGATCTACTGAGGAAAAATGCAACGTGGAATTGGTCGAGGGAATGCGAGGATGCATTTATGAAAGCCAAAGCTAGTTTAGCATCTTTTGATGTTCTTGTCCATTTTAATCCCAAGCTTCAAATCAAGGTCACATGCGATGCATCGCCTACTGGCATTGGGGCGATATTGTCTCACGTCATGGCGGACGGCACTGAAAGGCCGGTGGCCTATTCTTCGCGAACCTTGTCTAAGGCGGAACAAAATTATGCTCAAATTGATTGCGAGGCATTGGCTATTGTTTTTGCTATTCGTAAGTTTCACCCATACGTTTTTGGGTTTAAGTTTATCTTGGAAACTGACCACAAACCGCTGGTTCACATATTTGGTGAGAAAAAAGGTTTACCCCAGATGTCAACGAGCCGTTTATAAAGGTGGGCAGTTTTTCTGTCAGGGTATAAGTACCGAATTGTTCACATCAAAGGTGAAAACAATAGCCATGCTGACTGTTTATCTAGGTTGAATAACTCTAGGGTCGGGAATCCTGTAGAAGGGGATTTTACTTACTTAAATTATTCACAAGAAGTTTTGAACGTCGTTTCAATAGACGATATCCTTCGTGAGTTGAACGAGTGTCCGGTCCTCAAAGCTGTGGGTCACTATGTCAGAACAGGGTGGCCAAGCGAGGTAGGCGACGAACTTAAGCCATATCAGCGTCGGGCGTCCGAGCTATCTATTGAAGGCGAGTGCCTGTTATGGGGTCACAGGCTTGTCATTCCTAGGACCCTGCGCGCGGTAGTTTTGAGCGAGTTGCACAGTGGTCACATGGGCATTGTAAAAATGAAGGCTTTGGCCAGGTCGTTCGTCTGGTGGCCGGGCATAAATTTTGAAATTGAGTCAGTCACTAAAAAATTTGATTTATGTTTGAAACTGACCCACCTAAATCTGTATTACATGTGTGGGAATGGCCACAGGCTCCAAATATACGTTTGCACGCAGATTTTTTAGGCCCGATACAAGGCCAGGTGTATTTGATAATAACTGACGCGCATTCGAAATGGATAGACATGAAGGAAATGCGTGATATCACGGCTAAGTCCACTATAGCCTCATTCAAAGAGTATTTTGGAGCGTGGGACCTTCCTAAAAAGATTGTTACTGACAATGGACCGGCGTTCATTTCTCAGGAGTTTAGAAAGTTTCTGCGCAGCAATATGATTGATCATATTTTAACTCCGCCTTACTATCCGGCTAGCAATGACGCCGCGGAAAATGCTGTTAAAACTTTTAAGAGTAAGTTTAAGTTGTTTCTGTTGGAAGGACTAAGTAGACGCGAAGCCCTGTCCAAGTATCTATACCATTATAGGTCTACTCCGCACGTAACCACTGGTCTCTCGCCAGCCAAACTTTAGACTGGTCAAAAATTCAAAACGCGTTTTAATTTAATTAGAAAAGGCGCAGGGAGGTCTATTGAAAAGAAACAGCTTTTACAACAACATGGTTTTCGCGGTAATAGAATGATTGAATTGCGAAGTAACGACACGGTTGTAGCCAAGGACTTCAGAAATAACTCTTGGAAAAGGGCTAAAGTGGTGGAACAATTGGGTCCAGTCACTTATATGGTTAAAACTCAAAATGATCTGATATGGAAGAGACATATTGACCATGTTAAACCGAGTATGCTGAGTAGTTCAACTACTCCACAATTGATTGAATCAAATCCTTCCAAGATAAGAGTAACGGTTGGCAGTAGTCGGGGAGCTCTTCCAGATCAGATTATTCAAGATGTTGAACTAAGCGACAATTCGAACAAGGCTGCGTCCTCGTGCTAAGCACAAGAAATTGTTAAACCACCGTCAGTTGCTGTCCGAGTTGCGCGAGCGAAAACTCAGGTTGACAATGTACCTCTTAGGCGATCGGAGCGTACGCCGAAGCCGAGGTGAAGATTAAATTTGTAGCGAGTACATTTTTGCGGGGAAGGATTGTTGTATATGATAATGCGGGCGCATAAGTATAGGTTGGCGCTGCTGGCTGCGCCATCAAGCACGAGCGTGGCGTCGGCATGTATCATTGCAGATAGAGAATAGACACGTAAGCGTCCACACGTATCTCTAGCGGCCTCACTGTATCTTTGGACTATTCAGACAATAAACCAGTTGATCTCTTTCATAATGAGCGTGCCATTATTGTTATCTCCCACCACTTAAATACATTACAATCTGAATCTTATATTTTTGAAAGCAGACAAAGGCGTCTCTCTGTGTATGGAAAAGCAGGAGTACATTGGAAAAATGACAGTACTGTTGACTGACACCGACGCATATTCTGAAATATATAGTAACCCATTGAAACTACTGCAGAAAAACGTACATGAACAATTAAAATACCTTAATGACAATGAATTTTTGATTTTCAAGTATAATATACAGATAACACAGACAGACACATATTGGCTCAGGCAAATTGCCTTCCCAAAGTACACAAAATATGTTCCTTTAAGACCAATCATTTCTCTTGTTAATTGCCCGACTTACTTACTTTTAAAAATTCTTTGTAATGATCCAAAAAGTTGCGGTTCCAAATCAAAATTCTGTGTCAAAATGGCATGGAACTAATCGTAAAAATTACGTCAGTTACTATACCTATGTGTTGTTGTCCTTAGACGTTGTTTCATTGTTTACGAATATACCGTGCAAATCAGTTGTACAAAGTCTTGGAAGACGTGCCAATCATGTTCTTCAAGTGTCACAAATTCCATCACATAATATTACAGATATTATATCATTTTCGTTTGATAATATACCTTTCAAATTCAATAAATAACTTTACCGTCAAACATTTGGTACCCCCATAGGGTCACCAATTTCCCCTTTTTTTTCGGATCTGACGCTTAAAGATTGTGTTAGTAACTGTTAGAATATAGTAAAAAACCAACACAGTATCAAACTACTCTTTTACTACTCGTATGCCGATGACTCAATTATGTGTGTACAAAAAGATGGTATACACAGAGAGAAAAATCATAGGGCTGTCCCATAGGTGCCTCTGGTAAAAGTCCACTGAAGCGGGCACCAGTGTTTGCACTATGCCGTTAATGCCATGGTCTCATTTACACGATGAGTGTGCAGCCTACGCTATAGCCACGGATCAATCTCATGGGGGCATGGAATTTTTTCCGTTGCTCTCTTATGTTTCGACTTGAAAAAAGGAGTGGAAGTCTTCCTCCAGTTCCCCCACTCTCATCATCTACAGAAAATCAGAGTCTACACGTGGATCCTCTTACCTGCACCCTGCACTACTAATATGTATACTAGCGTGCGAGCTGCGAAAGAGATAGAGAATACTAGAAAGAAATTTTTTGGGGGGACCCCCCACTCCTACTTGTCAAATCTCAAGAGGGCAATGGAAAAAATCCAATGCCTCCATGAGATGATTTCGTGCACGGCTATACTATACAGCCATGTCTATAGCGCAGACTGCACATTCATCGTGTACATCGACACCTCGTACGAATACTAGCTCTATTCAGATATTTGAAAAAATGACATTTTTTCGAATAGCGTCACATCGATACGAATAATTTAAAATGAATTTTAACCTGATATATTGTTTGTCAAAGCCTTTAAGAATATTCTGTATTAAGTTTTTGAGTATTAAGCGTTTTAATGTTCATAGCATGTTATTGGGAAAAATATCATTTTATCAAAAATCTTAATAGAGCTAGTCTTCGTACGGGGCGTCGACATGAAGCCATGGCATCAACTGCATAGTGCAAACATTAGTGCCCGCTTCAGTGGACTTTTACCAGAGGTGCCTATGGGACAGCCCTATGATTTTTCTCTCCGTGTAGAAACTAGTATTTAGATTTTTACTAATCATAACGCACATTCAAAATTCACTCACAAATTAGAAACCAACCATCACATTAACTTTTTAGACGTAACGCTGATTAAGAAAAACAATAATATTATAACAAACTGGTATCGAAAAGAAACATCAACCAATAGACTTCTTAATTTTGAATCAAATCATACAAAATAGCAAGAGATTAAAGCTACAAAACTGTCGAATCAGTCTTTACACAGCAAAAATATTCGAATTGTTACGCAGATGCTACATAATAATAAATATCCAAATCATTTTACCAATAAATATATCGAAAAAAAAATTTCAATTATCACTTACAAAAAAATTGTATGTAATATACCGAAATTACCTAATCATAATTCAATAATTACTCTACCATATTTTCCCAATTTTTTCGACAATGTGAGACTCTATTTAAAAAGTATACCATAGAAACAGTTCCTAGAATCCACAAAAAACTAAACAATATTTTTTAACTCGGCGAAAATAATAAGACACTCACTTTAAATAACACAAATGTAGTATATGAGATCTCATGTGGCAACTGCCCCGCTAAATACACAGGTATGACAAAAATAGCACTGAAAGAGAGGAGAAGAAAACACATGAATAATTATAAGCCTTAATTAGTGATTTCGGTGCATCAATTTAGTGATAGACACAATTTAAAATAAAATGGCATAAAAATATTAGATGAAAAGCAAACTTTTAATGAACTTTTAACGTCCAAGATGCTATATAGTGATAGTGTCTCCAACAGTCACAATATCAATAAAAATGAACACATTTGAGCCTTGAGTAATATGTACAAAATATTTTTTGAATCTCTTATACATCAGGACGAGTCATTGTACTGCTTGCGTAAATATACGTCGATCTGTGCACGCTGCTATAAAAAGACAACACAGAGAAGCGACAGCGCCTTTGCCTATTAACTTGCATGCGAGTTGGGTGCTCGATACGTGTAATAATTTGCATTACGGTTACAAATAAAGTAATTTACGGTTATATATTGTTAATCTGTATCTCGTTTTCGTTTATGTCGGTCATTGCAATGATTTTTTAATAATTTTTGTTGATAAAAACCTGAAGAAGTCAATGCACTAGTTTAGGAAACGTCGCATGAAACCAATTTTTTTTTATTTGAAATACATTCGCCTCAGAAGATCAAATTAAGACAATACAAAAATCATGAAAATTTATATTTCGAACTATGCTATCATGGACTAACCCGGTATTAAGATAATATTAAGTACATAGAAATAGGAAATATTCTGCAATAAAACTTTAGGGATGCTGCAAGTACATAAGTCATTGGTGAGCTGAGGCACAAGTGGCTTGAAAGATATGGTTTCCAAGTCACTGGCATGACCGACTACCGATCGTTTGAACTTCCGATATTGGTTACTACTTGCTCTCATTACACTAAAACCAGAAATTAGTAGAGAGATTTCTGACCGCAATGTTAACTGCCGGCACCACTACTTGCCACTGGTTCGAGCATCGCACCATGGCCAGCCGTCGAACCATACGCACATCTTACTCGACGAGAGCACACGTCATAGGATAGTGGCAGGGGCACATGTGCGCATGCAAAAAGAGGAGAGGAAATCTGGAAATGGGCGTATATCCCAGAAATAAGGTATATTTTTCCGCTATAACGCTTTGAATTTCAATCGTGATTTTCTCTGTGGAAAATATGTTAAATCTGAAAACAGATTAGTCCATTTGAAAGAGCAGATCAAAATCCATCGATTTATGTGTTTAAATATTGGTTTTAGTGAGTTATCTTCCTCTGTAAGCGAGTAAAACAGAGCGTGTTCCACTGGAACAATGCACCGCACGCACCTAGTGGCCAAACCTCAATGGAATTGCTCACATATATTGCAAGGAGAGGAAGAGAACTAGGAGAAGTGTCCATTTGAGCTGAGCGGAGCAAAGGCATGTGTTGAATCTGTTTCCATAGAGCGCACTATACCTATATATACTGTCTAAGTATATCCCACGTGTAACTGTCACGCTTTAACCAAATGCATAAAGCTGACAAGAACTATTTCATCAACACTTTTACTAATACTGATCACCATACCGAGCGAAATGCCACGTAACATAGTTATGAATAATATAATACTATAGTGTAACAATTTACACATATTCACAAAATTATATAATGTAGAATGATACACGTCTGAATAAATTTCAGCAAAAACTATCCCCTTAAATGTAATTTTTTATAAAATAAGCAACTGGAATTTAATTATTTTATGCAGTCTCTCATGGTGACAACTGTATTTCCATCGTATCTTAGAAAACAAAACGTATAATAAGATGAGAGAAAGAGAGAGAGAGAGATAGAGAGCAATGATATTGTTATCTGTTTGAAGCTTTTTGACTCCCGAATAGATAAGCACTTTGAAATCCACAGATTAACGATATCATTGAAAGTTATTAACAAAAATGTGCAAAAAAACGTTTTAACTATTTAGATAGAGAAAACAACCCTATGTAGCTCTTGTTTATTAGAATCAGATGATAAATGAAAAATTTTTATTGCAAATAGTGCTGATTTTTAATGCCCACGATATTTTAATTAATAATTTAGGAAAAAATCAAAAAAAATACATGATGCAACCTACGTATATGGCAATATCATACATGAAAATAGGGCTGAGGGCGAGTTGTGTCCCATAAGATAACGCTAATGACCCCTATGATTGAGTTGCATATACTTTAGAATGAGCAGAGTAGATTACGCTCTTGAATTTAGAATGTAACGATTTACAATTGTTTGTAGTTCTACAAATCAAAAAATCGAATTTAGCCCAAATCTAGGTGGGTTATATTCAATGAAATTATTCAAAACGTAGTCACGAAACTCCCGGAATAAGTCAAAACCTTAATGACCGGGACGCAACTCGACCGGGTGCATTTATGACTGGGACGCAACTTGACCCGTTTTCTACACTCAGAATGCAACTCGACATTTACGAAAAATAGGAACAATCATTACGTGTATGTAGACGTTTACAAATAGTAGATATAAAAGCCACCGTGCGTTTTGTACCAACAATGTCACGGTTTTAGAGCGGTGTATAGCTCTAAACATTTTTATATTTAAAAAATTACGCATTAAGGTAGTTGTATTTCAAAATTTAAAGGTTTTTAAAAAATGTATACTCCTCGGTCTCATATTACGTAGTTGTTGATATTTTCATGTATGATACTGTCATATACACATAGGTTGCATTATGGATTATTTTAAAAATTTTTTTCTTATTTATTCATCAAAAAACCGTATGCATTAAAAATTAGCACCTTTTGAAATTGAAATTTTTCATTTGTCATGCAATTCTAATAAACAAAGGCTTCTTAGTGTTTTTTTCTCTATCTGAACAATTACAACCTCTCAACTAATATATAATTTGCTCCGCATTATTACAAAATAATACCCTTACAAAAAAAGAATTTCCCTGCTAGCATAAATGTCACAAAAATTTTCGACATTCTGACGTAATTCTATTAGTCTACATGTAAAGAAGGTGCTTCCTATTGATAATATAGTGTGTATGTATGTATATATTTTTCTGATCATATCTGTATTTTAATATAGTTAGTTTTTTTGTGCCTCGGGCTTTTATACCATAATTTGTTTTTATTATATGATTTACCTAATCTTAAAAAACTGCTGCTAATAAGTTAGCACAAAGCTTCCTCAGCAACATTCTTCTGCAATTTTATAACAAAAGAAAAAAAATTTTAGAATGATTTGAAATATAAAAAAAAGCTATTGACGTACTCTATGATGTGAAGCTATTTTTGAAATAAGATTACGATTTTTACCCCAATAGTACAAAAAATATTGTTTAAATTTTTTTCAATTAAAAACGATTATACAAATAATTAGAACTCATTACTAAAAATATTATACGTAATATAACTGTCTTCTAGGTAAAATATTATTAAATTATATAAAGCTATTTAATTACCTATAGAATATAGCTATTTACGAAATTGAATTGAAACTCTTTCGCTCCGACAACAGCAAAAACCGGTTTTTTAACATAAAACACCGTTATAACAACCTTAATATGGTATAAAACGTTAATTTTTTTTGTGAACTTGTATAAGGATATAAAAAGAAATATTTTTAAACTTAAATCATCGAAATCATTCGAAGGGTTTCTAAGGTATGACTGTCTTTTAAAAAAAATTATAGCTTGTCTTTCATTAAAAAAGAACGACATAAGTTAAAAAGATAATTTAATTAAAATAGTAAACAAAGCTTTTTTATTGCTCCGTGGGATATATTTATTTATAAAATCAAATTAAAGTTTTTTCATCCCATAAATAGCAAAAAAAACGATTTTTGGACAATAACCCCAAAACTTTAATCAGGTATAAAACTAGATTTTTTTTTTATTGTGCCGCTATAAAGGCATGCAACAAAACATTTTTGCCCCGGGTCATTGAAATCGGTCGTAGGGTTTCTGAGATATGACTGATTACATACACACACACACACACGTACTTTTTCTTAAAATGGTTTTCACATTGTATGAGACATTTCTACCGTATTTCCACAAAATGTTTTTATTCACTGTTATAAAGCTTTCTTTATGAGGAAGCAAAAGTATAACACGTTTTAAAAAGTTGTAAATGTATAGACGGTGTTGATTATCAGTAATATAATGGGTATATAAATGTATGTATGTAAATATGTAAATTTTACTAAAATGTCATTGACCAAATCTGTATCCTAAAGTTAAATAAAGTGAGTTTTTTTGTGCATTGGGCTTTTTTCTCACATAATTTTTGTTTTTCATGATTAAATTTTGTATCTCCAAGGATTATTTTGGCATCAAAAAGACATCTGATTGCTATCACATTAAAATCCTGAAACTGTCCTAAGACTCTCGATAATACGGCTATCTACCCTGAAACTTTCTTATTAATTACGAAATCAAGAGTATGCTGAACTTATTGGTTTTTAGGCATGTATATGATACACGATTATTCCTCATTTGTTTAACAGTAGTGAAAAAATTGTAAACAAAGATATATGATGACAAGGCAAATACAATGGCCAAGAAATTTCAATAATCGTCTTTAACTGTATTTTTAAAGATACGATTTTAATTGAGTTGACATTTTTTCTCCGGATACTCGGACAGATGATGATGGATCGATTTAAAAAAAATAGAGATATTTCTCAAAGCGGCCAGTTGAATAATCTTTTTACGAAGTTGCACGGCGCTTTTGTTTACTCACAAAAATTGTAACCTGAAAATTATAAAATACCAAACGTCAATTGAAAATGTGTGTGGGGAATTTTCAAAATTTCTAATATGTGTAAATTGTTACACTATAGACAAATTTTTTGACAAAAAGTGACAACAGTTGCCGAGAAATGAATTGAAAAACAAAGGAAGAAATAAAAAAAATTTAATAGCCTGATAAATTAAAAAAAAAAGAAAAAAAAAATTATAGTCGAACAAGATTTGAACCTATGACTGCCCAAAATCCAAATCTCGACATCCGCATTAGTATCCTAAGCTACTGACGCAGTCGACCACTGAGGTTCTAAAGTTACAAATTTTCATTGAAAAAAACCGGAGCTTAGGCTATAGTATTCTATTGTTCATAACTATGTTACGTGGGATTACGCTTGGTATGGTGATGACAATTAGTAAAAGTGTTGATCAAATAGTTCTTGTCAGGTTCATGCATTTGGTTGAAGCGTGTCGGGTACACGTGGGACATACGTAGACGTAGACAGTATATATAGGTTTAGTGCGCTCTATGGAAAAAGATTCACCGCTCGCCTTTGCTCAGCTCAGCTCAAACGGACACTTCTCCTAGTTCTCCTCCTCTCCCTGCAATATATATACCAAATCTCTGGGATATATGCCCATTTCCAGATTTCCTCTCCTCTCCTGGCATGCGCACATGTGCCCCGCTCCTATCCTATGACGTACGCTCTCGTCGAGTAAGATGTGCGTACGTTTTGGCGGCTGGCCATGGCACGGCACTCGAACTAGTGGCAAAAAGTGATCCCGGCAGTTAACATTACGATCAGCAATCTCTCTACTAATCTCTGCTATAGCCTACAAATCCATGTGTGTTTTACATAACGTCGAGCGCAAAAAAAGTTCTACTTACGTTTGGATTGGGTAGAAGTTAGAGATAATAATTATTATAAAGATCTGTAAGCAGTGTAAAATAGAAGTTTAGGGTACAGAAATGTTCATTGATGGTATACACAAATTTAAAATTTGGTAAACATAAAATTTTTAATATTATTCAATTAATTATTTCAATATAAAATAAAAAGGCTTAACATTTATGTTCCTAAAACTTCTTCCCTGCTGAAATCATAATACATAATTAATAAAATTAAACTTAAAAAAAAAAAAGCCTATACTTGTGCTTTATGAGGATTGGTAAAAAAAATTTTATTTGTATCTTAGATGCAAGAGCGTCAGTTAGAGCTATTTGTTTCGTGTAAGAGAGAGAGGGGCTACAGGGCCCGTGGAGAGAGATGTTCGTCTTTGGAGAAGGAGTTACTTGGCTCGCGGGGAGAGGAAGTGCCAAAATTTCCATAACTAATCTTTTCATCTAATTTTCAAAACCAAACGAAGCCATCTTTCATAATTAAACGATGGAAAGTGAGCATTTTATTATTTTTTTTCTAATACTTTAACAAAATAAAAATAAAATTTATGCGGGCAGCTCCAAGTAATGTAAAAGTCAGCGTCTTCCATTAAAACTCAATCAAATTTATCATGTAGGATGTATCCTGGATGAGGTACTGAGACTTTTACAATACTTAAAGTGATATATTTACATTATTCTTCAGGTTCAATAGGATTTGCAGTTATCATTTTTTACCTGATGTTCACTAATAGATTTTTGTTCGCAAAATTTTAATATTTCTTGAAACGATAATTTTGGGCAGAAACTTTTTATCATTTAATACTAGATGTAAAATCGTTATTAGACTTTTCTCTGATCAGCAGGAAAAATTAAAAGATAGCTGAACCAGATTTAATAGAGTAAATTTGTATTTTGTCCCTTCGACGTATCATAAACAAGACAAGGAAATAACTTTGCATTATTTAATTCTAACAGAAGGCTTGTTTTTGTTTTAAAAACTACATGTTTCTGACCATAGCAAAGCCAAATCATTTATTATTCAATCATGATTAAAATTTTACAAAATTAATATGTTGGATTAGACTCCTTATTCAAATGCTTTAAACTAAAATAGTTGGAATATATTGTTGAAGTTTTATACATGACACATAGAACAATTATATTCATCAATGGGTTAAGTGCTTTTTTATTAACATGATACACTGCCAATATGTAGTTAACATTTTTATAATTGGTCATTTTTTTGTACCCACGATAAAAAACAGAGGCTATCCAGTATAAAAATCTTTTTCACTTCACTTTAACTTTTAAAACGTGAAAATATAAGGTTAGCTTATTGATAGATTATTCATCAATAATGATTTATTGTTTATTTATTGTAGTCATATTTTTAAATGTCTTTTACTTTTAAAAAATTATTACTTTTAAAAAATTACAGCCAAGCAATATATCTAAAAGATGGTATTAATAATTATTTTATTTTCAGGTTTGCGTCTAGGCCTTCTTCAAGCGAAAGTTGGGCTCATTCAGATCATTTCCGAATATAAGATTTCTTCATGGTCTATGTCACCAAATGATTTAGAATTTGACAGTTACTCCATATTTACAAAATCTCGGTATGATATTAAACTGAATGTACAAAAAATAAAGGGCGAATCATGTGATAAGTCTTAATAATATCTAATACAACTGTAAACATACTTCATATCTACGCATACATTTTTTATTAAACGTTATCTATTTTTTATTTTACTCAATTATATTTGTTAGTGAGAAATTTGATGTATTGCCATTACCATTATCTGCCTAGATACACAAGAATACTGCTAGTTATATTGTCCAACAGGTGTATAAGTTATCATAAATTCATAAAACTTGAGCTCAGAGCAAAAAGTCTAAGGAAGTATCCAATGACTGCAGGAAAAGTGATTTTTGTATAGAATAATAATGGTATATACGCCAATTTTGAAGTGATGAATTGACAAACCTAAAGGAAGCTGCCTTCGCACTAGTGAGTATCTAGAGTCTGATTCTGAACCTTGATATGCGAGATCGAGTACGAGATTTACCGTCATATCACCTACCATATATTAAAAAATACAACAATAAAATATGTTGGCTCTGGTTTCGTATGTATTTGCACGATCCAACGGAAGGGGAGGAGCAAAGAAGGCAAAGGGGATGGTTGGTGGAGCTGCCCGCACTAATGTTGATTAGTTACGCGCAAGACTTAAACGGTACGAATCGGCGTGATTAAGGCTTTTGTTGTATTTTATTGTATGATTTTGAGTAAAGTTGTAAACGTAGATCAAAAAGTGTAGAGTTTTTTTGTATAGTTAGTTACTTGTCAGTTATTTTTTAGCGAGAAGGTAGATGTGTTTTTTTTAGGGTTATGGCTAACGGCACGGCATTATGGAAAGACAATCGTCCAGCAATCCAGAAACTAAAGCCAGCACAGCCATTGCTAACTTTCCAGATTGACAGCACATATATAATCTTCGGGATATTTTTGCTACAAAAACAAGTTACTTACAATCTACACTACTATTGTATTTCCTACCCGTACACCAGTTACAACTGATTTTTACGGGCACCCTCTACCACCTCTATCATTATATGACTGCACTAGAAAATAAATTAATTTTTGTTCTATACTACGAGACGTGCAAAAACATTCAGGTTAAATTAATAATTACAGAAACTCTTTGGTAATATAATTACTGCATCTGTTACATCGAATTCTCAATTTTTTGTGGAGTTGAAAATACTTTTGTCTTTGAGTGATAACATGCTCCTTCAAAATAAATAATAAATCTGTAATTTTTAAATACTTCATTTTTTATTCGATTAACTGTCATAAGTGTGACATGAGTTAGGCATAGCTCTATCTCTGTAATGCCGCCCAAATCATTCAGATAGGGGGGGGGGGGGGGCCTCCACAAAAGCACTTTTTAGATCTTTCATCCGTTTACAAAACAAACACATGCAATGAATTAGTAATTCATGATATCAATATTAATCATCATTTATATTTATATACCTGCTTACGAATACAAATATAAATATTGACCATGCAACAGATTAATTTTGTTCGTACAATAATTTTAAAATATTGAATTATTAGTAGCAGGATCAAAAGTAATAAACTTATTACGAATATGATGAATTAACTACTAATTTTTTAGTGTTTTATTTCAAATAAATGTGGATGATCATGGTCATATGATATTTGTTCCGGTAATTCAAAAACAATTTGCATTTTTCAACATCAATTCTCTTAATAATTGATTGCGATTGATGTTTCGTGCTCTTGACTTGTGTGCGTACACAATAAAATGGGTTAACCGATCTTATAGAATTATACTATAAAATTAGATCAAAATCTTTTCAAGACACTAAAAAGTCGTTCTGACGGTGCAGACGTAGCTGGCACTATCTAAATTAGAATGAGCAATAATTTGACTTGATCTAGAATTTCATGAACAGTGTTTAACTCGTTTTTGAAAATCTTAACTATGTCACGCAAAGATATTTTATTCTTTTTCATATACAGATGTATTTTTGTCTCCGATTTTTTAGGAATATCATTGTTATAAACTAAATCAGAAAATGTTATTTTTATTGACCGACAGCAAAAATAAAAGCGGTTTTATGAACTTCTCGACATTTGAATTATCAGCACATACTCTTAACTCCTTTTAAAGTTTATCCATACTGTTTCCCTTTTGCAGACTTTATTATTTTACAATTTAACTAAATGAATAATGCTATCTTACTTAAGACTCTGCCCTAGTTCAGCAATAGGAATATCAATAACTTAATCAAAGTTCTTACGCATTTTGGATTTTGCAGTAAACTCTGCTTGCTTTGATGGCTTATCTGTAGGAGATTTTCTTTTACTCTCAGTTTTTGGACTAACTAACTCTATTGTACAATAGAATTACAAGTGCTAATGAGTATTTATAATAAACACTGAATATACACGTATATTGTACTAATAAGGTATTTAGTACTAATAATTGTCAATGTTAATTCCAAGAAACTTCATGAATAAGAATTATTTAATAAAAAAATGACTTTTAATATCAAATTCAAGCCTTTTGGATGTTGTAAGTTATAATAAAATCAATATCTTATTCACAGAAATAAGGCAAGCAAAGATGTAACTTTAATAAGATGACTCGAATGGATATGCAAGCAAGTGATTGATATATATTATATCCCGTATGCGGTTTTATCTGTGTGAGCTTCTTTCAACCACTAAATGCCCGTATTTTTCTGATAATAAATATCAATAAATAATTTTCAACATTGACTAACAATCATTCATTTTCCAAGAAAATCATACAAAATTTAAAAACGCCCAGTATAACGATAGTGCAAACCGTAAACGAGAATAAAAAAAATTTTCCACGAATGTGTCTCGAACACACAACCTACGGCATACTGTACAGTCACTCCACTAATTGAGCTACATGATTGCATAGCCATTGGAGTCATCTGATAAACATGAGATATTCTTCAGCAAGCATTAGAATCACTTTCATGTATTAAGCAAATATGTATCTTAAAGGGTTGATTACCCCATGTACCTAACTACTAATATTTAAAATAATTTTTTTTGATAATGTTTAGATCATAAAATTAAAAAAATGGAATTTAGTACATAAAAAAAAAAAAAAAGATATTTTTAAGATAGCGTGAAACGTCCGCAGGGAGCGTAGCCTTATAATAATATTGAAAATTATTAATATATTTACGTAATTGCTAAGAATTTATTTCGATAGAACTCCACTCATTGTTAAGAAATTCTTCCAATATTAATTTTTTTACTGATTTTATGAGGTTATCTACTGCTTTCTTTTGTTGAATTTTTTTTTGCAAGCAACAGATAACTTTAATGAAATGGTTTTTCGTAAAAAAATGTTCGAATCATTATATGTTCAGTTAATTGATGCTCAAAAATATATTTTTGAAACTGTACGTAAAAGAGATCTCATGTAATTTTTTTTAAAGATTGTCCTGACGGTTTAGGAAAAACTTTCTTATACAAAACAATTATTTATTACTTGACAGTGTATATTCAATATTTGAGTAATTTTTAAAATTGGGTATGGTTTTATTTTTTACAAAAAGACTTATTTGCCATTACTTCCACGGTTATTATTATTTTATCATAATATAAAATTTGATTCATAACACAAATGTACATCGTGTCGTCTACTTTTGAGTATTGTTTAATAAATTTTTTTAAATGATATAAGTAACAACCACAACAACAAAGTTTAGCTCGCCTGTCTATATGCTTCATGCGAGTTTTGGAAAATATAGATAAAAATGATATTTAATATGTATTTTGATTAATAAAAACAACTGTGTAATAAATAGTTAACTGAAGTATAGACTTATAAGAAAGGGGATGAGAAAACTATACCTAATCAAGATAATAGAGAAATGAAGAAAACAATATTGGGATAATGTTACAGAGAAACGAACCAAATTTTCGGGCGGGGGGGAAGGTGTCTGATAAGGTGGCTGATTGGGGTTGGACGGGTTTTAAACAGGGGGCTGAGATGGGCGAATCAAGAAAATCAAAGAGCCAATGGTGGTAAAGACGAGAGAGAATTATGAAAGGGTGGGAGATTCAAAGGAGGTATTCTACATTATAGCTTTATTTTTTCTCCTGTACTTTTTCTCTGTTGTCGGGGGGGGTGGGTGCTGAACCATTTTTAATTACAGGAAAAATCAGAAATTTCTCCTTTTTGTCCGAGCGTAGAGGATTTGTTGGAGACTGTGGCAGGGGGTTAGCCATCATTTTCCCGAATGTAGCGTCCCGAATGATCATTTTCCCGAATGATCACTTTCCCGAAATTTTTTTTCCCGAAAGCGTTTTCCCGAAC
>JAPYYV010000304.1:0-47993 GCA_030522625.1 Copidosoma aretas
TGAACTATTAAACATAAATTTTTTTTTCATTTAAAATTGATTTGATTGAAGTAAAGTTTTGAAAACCAATAGTATCTGTAAATTTCATTACGTACAAAAAATTTTTTCTGTATTTGTTGTCTATTTCCTGTACTAAGTTATGGCTATTATTATGAAAAAAAAAAACTATAAAGCATAATTTATTAAATCACGTTGGTTGAAAAATATTTTTTTCAAATGTGTACAAAATTGGTTACAGAATAAAACGTTACACGTTCGTTACCCTACTTTCGAATAATATTTATATTTAATTATAAAACCTTTCGTTACATTCTAATTATCAATTTCAACAAATAATAATCAGAAAATGATTTTAATGATCAATGTATTACCACGTCAGTAAGTGTATCATTTGAAATTGGCGCGCGCATGCCGATCGTCTGCTCATTTACTCAGCAGATATCACTCTCGCTGAACGCCAAATAATTATATTTACGGTTAAATATTGTGCAATAGTTCCCTGATAAGCTAAAATTAATAAATGATGTTATGTAACCAAACCTTATCACAACTGCAATACTGAGGCATATTTTATCATATCTTATCATCAATTTAGATCTGCCGGATTTTTTCTATCTAAAATATACAAGAAAACTTAAAAATCACTTGATTAAAGCTTTTTCGAGATTATGTGTCGTAAAATCCATAGAGAATCGTCTAACTTGTCTAGCCCTACCTCTTTTTGCGAAGAATATTGATAGGTAAGGGGTACTACAACATATTTTTTTTTTTTTTTTATCAAATTTCTCTGATTGGAATGGTTTTTTCAAAAAATTGATGATTTTTATCATTTTCCTAACCTGAAATTTTTGTTTGAGTTCACTAGCTAATATTTCTGCACTTAGAAACCCAAAATTCTGTTTATTAAAAAAAATCATTAGTTAGGCATGTTTCGCTTAATCTCATTATTTAAAAAGTAAAATAGTTGAGAAAAAAAAATTATGAGGTTATAATAACCAAAATTAATCACATGTGCAATTTTTGAGCATATCGTACAAAACCATTTATTAATTTAACTTAGTGGTCGTTTTTTTATCTTAAATCTTTAAGAAAACCTCAAAAATGGGTCATACAAGGCTTTTTTGAGGTTATGTCTCATAAAACCCGGTGAAAATAATACGTTATGCATGGTTTTTTTTTTTTTTAATAATGATATTGATATGTTAGAAGAAATAGAGTTGATTCCATTTTTTAGACCGAAATTAGTTTGATTGAAATGGAATTTTCAAATAATCAATTGAATTTATGAATTTACTTACCTCAACATTTTTTTTTTATGTTCTTTGAATAATTTTCCTCTATTCTACAGCACATTACCATTATCCTTAAAAATAAATTATTATTATAGCATGTTCCATTCGATCACAGTTAATTGTTTTACGAAAAAATCGAAAATCTCCCACTGTGAGGCGGAGAGAAAGGGTGAGAGCAAGATAGTACTTGAGCAGCAGCAGCAGCTATAGATGATTTCAGAGCAGTCGTGCGCGCGTACATCTATATATGCTGTGAAGACACAGCCAGCAACGCAACGAGTAGGTGCTAGGGTTTGAGTGTAACCGAATAGCGTTACTTTTTTGCGTTACCTTAGGTAGTGCAACACCCTCAATGGTTCTCAACCAGTTACATACAACACTAGTTTAATAATTTTTCAAATAATTGTTGTGAATTATCGTCAGATGACACTTAAATAACCAAAAAAACCTTCTCATCTCAAAATTGCCAGAGAAGATCGAATGATCTTAACTAAAAGAAAAAAAAAGAAGAATTTTATCATTATAAAGAGATACTAAAAGCATTGGACATTATTTTGAAATTGAAACATCTTTTAAACGGCACGTGACATGTTTCTAATTTTTTGTCATATAAATAGACGTTATATTTATTTCATTATTACCTCTCTTTAAAATAATTGTAAGAAAGTTTGTGCAGTTATTAACGAAAGGAGCGATTTCCAAATTGTTTGCTTGTACGATACCATGTTAAAACGTGCGAATCTAACGTTGCATATCTTAACAACGGTACGCCAAATCTTTATAAAACTTTTACCACAAATGAATGGCAGTGTTTATGACTTATATCTGAAGTTTCAAAGTTTTTGTAAGAAAATCAGTTTTTGCATTTACTACCTTAACATTTTTTTATTCGGTTACCCTCAGCGCCCTGGCGTCTGATTAGAAGCGGAGTTGCAAAAATTCCTAAAATCGCACTATTTAACATAGGCTTTAAAAGAAAAGAGACTTTTTACAGCTTTTATTGACAATAAATGCATGATGTAGATTTATTGAAAGCAGAAAAATTAAATTCGTATCAATAGCTGAACTCTGAAAAAAGCGTATAAAATCGTATAAAACAATTCTAACCTCTCCTGGCATTTTAGACAAATATCCATGAAAGTTAGAGTAAAAATGCAATAAATGTTGAATGATTTCTTCTGTGCAACAAGAAGTTCGGAAATGTCTTCATCAGCATATATGCATGTGTATACATGTGAACATGTACATATATAGCTGTATACTCTCATTTACCCCGTTGCCTTAGCTCCCCCCGCTACCAAATCTTCTTAATACCCATGTTAAGCAGTTTCTAAAAAAAACGTGTTACGCCATTTGTTTTGGACACTACACTAGAGTGTTAATGACGATTCATAGAATATTGTATTCTACCTGCCATACCCTTCAATTTGATATCTATCGAAGGGGTAGCAAGGAAAAGCATAATCGTCCATCTTGTGCCAGCCGGTATTTTGAATTTGATACAACGTTACATAATTAAATAAATTTTACTTGTCCTACTCTTCCATCTGACACCCACGTTGAGGGAGTTATAAAGTAATAGTAGTTCCGCCATCGTAGTTTAGCCGCCATATTGCATTCCGGATGTTTTGTGGCTTATTGTATTATACTCGCCATGCTATTTGATTCGATACCCATGACGATAGGGGCTATTATGAAAAATGTATTCCACCACTTTGTAGTGCCTACCATATTAGATGTTTCATAAAATTATTCATGTTACATTGCATTGTCATCAGGACCTAATGTGAGTGATATGCCGTACTCTTCTCTAGGGGCCTAATATAATTTCTAACAATTCTAGTAAGATACACTTCTACAATGTAACATACAATTCTAGTAAGATTTTAGAAGCTATTGGAAGAAGCACTTCCGCGAAAAATTGTTAAAACTACTTTTTAGAGTAATTCTGCGTAAAAGTAATAAAGCTGTTTGAAAAAATTTCTTCTGAAAAGAAACTAATGTTTTAAGCTTATTCAAAAGATTATATTTGAAAAAACGCTGGTTAGAAAGGTTTTACGAAAAGATATAGGTACAAAATATGCACATAAAATTTATACCTATAGCAAGATTATTAACCAGTTATATATGCATATTGTTATTAATGTTTATATTTCTTGTGGAAATCTTATATCTCCGATTTGTCGATCTGGCATTGTGAATTTTTTTTACAACAGTTTGAAATACGAAAATCGTTCAGGTTAAATGACTGTACATTACCACAAGCCTTTATACCTTCCACAAGTAATTAATAGTTTTGTATGAGGTAAATGTTTGCTTTGATGATGAGTAATTATAATAATTACTATGATAAATATTTATGGAAAGACTATATGTTTGTTTCAAAAGTACAGTAAAATTGCCGGTTTTAAGCCTAGTATGACGAACGACGGACTTTTTTTCATGAAAAAAGTTTTTTAACACAAAATACCAGTAATTTTGAATTTTTTTATAGCTTTCCGTTATATTTGGGCATATAATTAAAAAATTAAATACATTATTGACTATCCAAGACACGATGGACAATTTTCAGTATAGACCAGACGGCGGAAATTTCGACCTGCATTTTTCAGGTAGTAGCAATCTTTTAATTGATCTTTACGTATTTTTTGCCGGAAAATATGATTATTGTTATTCATACTACGAAAAATTTTCGCTTCATTTTTTAATTTGACAAATCAAAAAAAGAATGCCTTTTTAAACGTTCTATTTTATATTACCTCTCTTGTGCATTTTTCGCGATATGTACCTGTAAGGTAAAAGTACCGATGGTAAAACGGTTTTTGGTGGAATTTCCTTTAAAAATTCATATAAAATTATGAATAGGAGATTGGATAAACATTTTAATGGTACCAGATGTGTCTTTTGTTCTTGTTGAATGTTTAATTTTTTGAATATGATATTTTGATGTTACATTATTTTAAATAATAAAAATTGACAACATAGAGATGAACATAATGCGAAAGACCATCGAAATGCATGTCCCAATGGCGAAACGTGATATTCCAATGGCGAAACGTACATGTTATTTAAATGAAATCTGTGTGTTCCACCAACCGGACATAAAATATTTGAGGTTAAGATTCAAATGGTACGTATGATGAAACAGTGATAATAAAGTAACATTTATTGTAGTGTAATGCATTTAAAAAAAGTTAATTACTTTTATTGATTCAATAAGACACAACTTTGAATCCCATATATAAATTTTTTTTGTCATGGAAATTTTAAGAGTTTATTAGTTATTTAGGGTAGATTGACTGTTTCACCTTTGGGACAGACGTTGAAAGTGCGTTTGGACATCGGTTCTTTTACCTTATAGTTTTTATTCTTTATCTGATTAAATAAAAATTTAATCCGGGTAGCGGTTGCCAAGCGTTTTTGTTTATCGTTAAATAGCGTTGAAAGTTAAAAATATAGTATATTATGCACCAAGGGAACAAAGTATGCCATTTTTAACCAGTGTGTAGTTGGAGCCCAAGCGAAGCGAAGGCGCCACAGACCGGGAGTGAATGGCATACTATTGTTGGTGTGGAGATTATACTTTTTTTTCCATGCCCGGCCGAAAGCTCGTGTAATATATATTATTCAAACACAAATGGGATTAGTCAGACAACAACGGATTGCTCTTTACAAAAAAGTCGTTGAGCACAATATGAGATCATACAACATGAGTTCAACCATACAGTACCGCGAAGAAAGAAAAAGGCAGCGCAAAGGTACATTTAAAATCTCGTAATGTATACACTTTTTGAGTGGGGCTTGTACTCTCTTCCGTTCTCTTGTAAATTTAGAGAAACAACTGTGTTCTTATTTAGATCATATTAGAGTATCGGTAGATGCAGCCTTAAGTGTAAACCTAACCTACTCTCTTGAATCAACAAAGTTTACGTTTGCCAACGTGTACATTCGTCACTTAGATTTACCGAGAGCAAAGCTCGTTCTTTCAGATTGTCAATGGAATAAACAATAATGATGTCAATTGTACTGCGATCACCAAGGAAAAGTTTCTCATGAATCTCGAATCATCTAAATCCTCTCTCGAAACAGCGTATATTGCAAAAGGACGTGATGTATATACGTGGCTACATTACCTGTCTCTAAATGCTTTTATACTTCCACTACTTTTATTTAATGACCGAAACAGAGGAGCATAAGTATTATGTAATACTTGATGAAAAAAAAAAAAACGCGTAAATCATGGATCTGATGAATAAACATCTGCGCGAAAAAACGTTAAAACAGCTCGAGCTAAAGAACAGCTGAAGTATATGTAATGATAGCCAGCTGCAGTTGTTTGACGCGTATATATAAAAAATATGCGCAGTGTGCTTCTGTGCATCCAAATAGTAGGGAGACAATGGCATGCTTCGCTCCCTGACATATGGGAGTACACGGGAACTTGCGGCATGGGGATGCTGAAAAAACGTTTTTTTACATGAAATATCTTAGTATCGATAAGACCAAAAAGATTTTCGGAAATTTATGCTTTAAACAATATTAAAAACTGCATGAAATATCAAAATCGGTTTCTCACTTTACGAGTCATTAACGGTCGATGCTTTTTAAACTTAATTAAGTAATAAGCCATTTTTACTGTAAAAAAATATAAAAAACAAAAATGAAAATAGAAAAACTATTTAGGTTCTGTTAGAATTTTCAAAGAATAATAAATTGGACCGTTTCATAACGATTTCTTTAGGTACACTTAATAATGCTTCAGTACAAGTATTTATTTCCAATTATAGTCTATTAGTAACACACTGGTGAGTTTTGACTGATAGTGTAAGTACTATGACCATGATGAATTAATTTGAAATATTATTTCCATTTAGCGTATTTAGTTATTTTTTCATTCATTGCACTACGTGTTTTGGGACTGAGAAGGTCGCTTCATCACGTGTGAGTGTCTTTTATATCTGTGTCTGGTTGTTAATCTCAACTTTTTTACCTCCTTTTTGCTAATTATAGCCCATTGCCTAAAAAAGTGTCACAAACATTTCAAGGTACGAACATTCGCACTAACGCATGCTTTGATCCTTTTAAATTATTCAGTCGTTTAAAAAAAGAAAGTAAAAACTGCAGAAAGGCAATAAAACTCAGCTACGTGCGTTAAATGTAGCGATTACTATGGAGTCAGTGCAACAAATCATGTTTAAAAACTTATCGCTTGCGCATCAAGATCATCAAAAAAGATAATTAGGACGAGAAAAACAATAAAGTTGAAATCATGCGTACTTATATTATATTTCAATAGATAAGAGGTATCTAACTTAAACGCAAAAATAAGCTCATGTGAGTGAGAAATTTGATATTGCTAATAACGTTTTTTATTTCTTATAGCCAAAAAATAACTAAGAAGTATCAATTGAGTGATAAGATGCTAATATTGGTAGTGGAGAAACTTCTAGGCTTTCTAGTAAAATTGAAATAGTGCTGAATGATCGCGTTAAGTGTAGACTGACAAACACAAGTCTGAAATCGCCTGAAAAAAATGCCGTTCTGAATTTTTGGTAAATTACGTAATGAACCTTGCTGATTACGAGAAAAATATTAAAGATTCTGTTAGTTTTGCTAATTTATGCAAAGATAACGTTTATTTGGAAATTTTGCGAAAAATGCATACAGCTCGAAAACGGAAGGACGTAACGAAAAATGGCTTGTACCAATCGAAAGAGCGTGAAAAACTCTACTAGAAGTGATTAATACTTCGATTTTGATAAGTGCAAAATTTCGATAAAAACGGTCAAGATAACGTTAATATGATTTTTCGAATAAGGTTACGAAGGAGGAGAGGAGCGGTGGCGGTCAGCGTTGCTGTTCTCTCTATATGCCGCCGCGGCTCTTGCTGAAATCCTGATGAAATACTTATTATTGTTTCTGGTGATAGTGTAGTCACTAAGGATAACCTGTTTCGTGCAGTAGTGCTGACTTGTAGGTGCCAGAATGTATGCTAGGTTGACATAACATATTCCGTGCAGACCTGTTAATATGTTATCCTAGGCAAAATCTTACTATTAATTTGCTACAGCTTAGATCCAGGATGGCTGCATAATGGAGTGTTGGCAGACGTCTATGAACAAGTTTTACTCCTGCCAAGTATGACAGATGTAAAAAAAAGGTCCTCCACTTTTTAACTAAATTTTATTATTTCAAAGTCCCGGATTGGATAGCGTCTGATTTTTATCGTAGCTGGACAAATAATTAACGATGACAGTGTGGATTATATAATCAGAGTCCAGCAAATTGACGAGCAAGGGGCTAAACTCCACGTTAAGTGGTTTTTTTCATGAAATTTTTTATAGTCTGTCTCACGTCATTCGAGAAAATCCCAGAAACTTTTATTTAAAGCAAAAAAATGAAAATTTATATATTTATAAGCACTTCTGAAATGTAATGTCAAGTCTTGTTATGAAGTTTTGAAACAAATAATCTTTTGTTTGTCGTGTTTTATTGAATGCTGCAAAAGTTAAAGGTAATTGCTTGAACAAATAAAATTTTTTAAGAATTTCTGTCCAGAAAATTTTTTTACTTATAATTAAGCATGTTTGAAGAAGAAAAACTTGCTTGTCAATTTTTCTAAAATTGCTTTATTTAAAAGTTACTAATTTTTGAAATTTTAAAATCTAGTAGTCCGAAAGCTATTTACGATACAAAAATTTGAGAATGTCGATTCAAAAATTTTTCTAATGTTGACTTATTTCAAGAAGAAAAGGTGTCTTGTAAAATTTCCTACAATCACTTTTAAAAAACGTTATGATTTTCTTATGTTTGATAAAAAAAAAACCTTTTTCATTTTAGAGGATGAAACCATCATTTTATGCATGATGCATATGTTGGATCCGTTTAGCGACTTGGTTACATATTTTTCACTTTGAACTTAGCGATGAGCAACGTTTTTTAGGGGGGTATTTTGAAAATTAGTGATGTGCTAGAAAATTTATTATTTTTTTTTTAAATAATGGTTGCTACCTTTTTTTTGCAATTATGATTTTATTGCTAGCCTATGCATGGTAGCACGTTTAATTCCAATGCATGGATGACTTCGTTATTGAGCGTATTTTAATAGAAAAATTTTTTTATTGCCAATCTAAAAAATGCTTCAAACATGGCATAAAATATCAGAAGATACTTTTTCAGTGAAAATGTAGGGACACTAATTCAAGCTTCCGCCATTTTTTTCCAATTAGGAGCACACCTAAAATTATAAACTTTTTGAAAAGTACATGAATAGTTAGCTGTGCACAAAATCACAAGTCATTTGGAGCTATGCTCCAAAAGTTACAACGTACCAAATAAACGAATTTTTTAAAAAGACATCCAAAATTCAACGTTTGTGACACTTTTTTTCGCTTTTATGGTCTCTAATTAAATTATTAAATCCATCTTATACGTGTTATTTGATTTTTCACATATAATAATAGCTATATTATTAAACTAAACCTAAAGAGTAGGAACAAAATACTGATTGGATCAAATATTTTGCCAGGGACAGAAAAAAAAAGTTTCTGAGAATTGCTCATGTACAACTTCCTTATATTTCAATTTTTTTAGCTTGAAGTATCAATAAACTGAGCCTCCCGCATCATATTCTGGATATATAATTGTAATGAATGGTTCAAATAATAACCAATATGTTTTTTAATATTTTTCAGGCTTTCGAAGGCAAATATATGAAAATTTGTCACAATGACTTGGATAAATTTTGTTCAATTTCGATTTCAGTAAGACAAAATTGTGTCCTGTCGTTGTCAAAAACATTAAGTTTTCATAACAGATCGAAGCCTTCACTTATAATTAACTGATGCAAAGTAAGCATTTGATTGTCTTCTGTTATAATACTTTTAAGGGACAAAGTAAAAATATAGTTTATGTAAGGCAGCTCCAAGTAATGTGACAGTCTGGGACTTCCATTTAAATTCATCCAATTTGAATTCAGGGGATGGATCCAAATGAGAGAGAAAGACTTTCATGCTTCTCAATTTATTATGTTTAAATTTTTAATACATAGAGTGCGACTGATGTATTTACATCGTTCTTCGAAAATATAATTTATGTAAGGCAGCTCCAAGTAATGTGACAGTCTGAGTCTCCCATTTGAATATATCCTAATCAAATTGATGGGATGGATCAAAATGAGGGCAAATACTTTCACACTTCTGAATCTAGTATGTTTAAATTCTTACTACAAAAAGTACGACTGCTGTATTTACATTTTTTTTCAGGCTTAACAGGTTCTGCAGTTATCAATTCATACCTAGTGTTTGATAATAGTACTTTGCTAAGCAAGATTTTAACATTTCTTTAAACAATGTTCTTGTTTAGCGACTTTTTATGAATAATTTCTGGGTATGAAATAATTACTACCCTTTTTCAGATCTGCAGAAAAATTTGAACATAGCTGAAATATATTGAGAAGTGTGAAAGTTTCTGTCTTCCATTGGATTCATGCCATAAATTTAATTTGGATGAATTACAATGTCACATCTACAGACTGTCACATTACATGGAACTAACCCACGTAAATTATATTTTTATTTAGTCCTTTCAAAGTATTAGAAAGGAAATAATGAAATGTTCACTTTGCATCATTTAATTATAAAAGAAGGCGATAAGTTATGTGTTGAAAACTAGATATTTTTGACAATGGCAAGGCAAAATATTGTATTATTAAATATGATTGGAATTTTACGAAATTAATTTAAGTCATTATATCAAACTTTCATACATTGGTCCTCGAAAGCCTAAAAAGTATTGAAAAGCATTATGGTTATCATGTGAACGATTCATTAAAATTACACATCCATAATCTGTTAGATTGGACTCTTTTCTCAGATGCTTCAAACTAAAATAGTTAAAATATAATGCTGTAACATACGACTTTTAAAAACGTACATTTATCAATAGGTTGAGTCCTCCCTTCAAAAACTTGCGAGATTGCAATTATTTTATTCACATACTCATACTTAATTATTTTTCCAGCTACGGTAAAAACCAAAGACTTTCCAATATGAACATTTGTTTATTATTTACTACACTCTTGTGAATCATCAATTTATTTTTTTATTCTTCATGTGGCTTTAGCAGAAGCAAAATTGGTCGAACGTGTAAAGAGAATTTCCATTTATAATATTGACAAGGGTAAAACTGTGTACAGACGTTGCAGACACTTCATTATGGAGCCATCCCGGAACATAGCTGTAGCAAATTATTTGTATGATTTCGCCCAGCATAACACATTCACAGGTCTGCACGGAACTGTATATGTCGACCTGAGTGACTGTGTCCATCTTAACCATAACCATCACTCCTAGCGCCTACAAGTCAGTACTACTACACGGAGCAAGTTACGCTGAGTGACTATACAATCACCGGAAACAATAATAAGCATTTCATACGGATTTATTAATTATGTATAAGTTAACCTCAGCTAGAGCCACGTTGGATGCTCGTGCTCGGCTATGTGACTATATTTATGTATCTGATGCATTCGGCCCGTGTGCTTGATTATAAAATACTTTCTCTCTCCCTCTCCACTGCTATTACTGCTAGCTAGCGGCGGCGCCACAGTGTGACCAAACGGACTTTTTTTGCAACAATAAAATTGCGTCGGCTGTGATTATCCAAATTGAATAATTTCTTTTTGAGGTTGTAGGTAATGCCATATAGAATAAGGAAAAAATGGTCTGAACTGAAAAAAAGTTTTAAGGGTGGTTAAAACAACCCTTAAGACGGAAAAAGTATGAAATTAGGTACTTGAGTAAGTATATTTTCCTAAAATAAGTATTTAAAATATTAAATCATTTCGGAATCAAACATTAATAGTCAGATGGTGACAAAAAAAATATAGGTGGTTATTGTACAATACGCAGGGGTAAAAATGACAGAAAACCACCCCTAACGGAGAATTTTGCGCCTAATTTGTGTTGATTAAATAATCCTTTTCCAAATTATTTAATTTTAATTTTTGAGATCGCTGATAATACATTCACTGTTACATCTTTGAAATTCAAAATGGCGGACACTAAATGGTGGACCCAACATAGCGGACAAAAATGGCGACTAAAGGAAACATTGATTCTTGAACTAAGTACGAGAAAGGCTATTGGGACTGCTTACGAAAAATATTCCACTGTACTTTGAAAATTCAAAATGACAGACTTATAATGGCGACCGTAAGAATCTTAAATTGCTGAAATTTTTCTTTTTATTGTAAAAAGGGTTTTCAGATTGCTGAATGAGAAGTACTTACCATATTCAAAAAATGTTCAAGAACGAGTTGAAAATATATGAGTAAATATATATTGAGTAAATAAATTATTATAAAAATATCAATATAACCTAAATTCCAAGCTTCTTAACCCAGTGATTCGGGGGACAGCGAGTAAATACTATTATGTTCAAATAAATTAATGATTGAATCTCAACATAATCTAAATCCCAAGCTTTTTTACCCATTAACTCGGAAGACAGCAAGTTGATAATATAATAAATAAATAAATTATTATAAAAATAACAACATAACCTCAATCCCAAGCTTTTTAACCCAGTAACCCGGGGGACAGCGTGTAAACAATATGTTTCAATAAATTAATGATTAAATGACAACATAACCTAAATCCCAAGATTCTTAAACTAGTAGCTCGGGGGACAGCGAGTACATTATATGATAAGTAAATAAACTATCATGGAAATAACGTAATCTAAATCCTAAGCTTCTTAAGGTAGTTGTATCCCTACTACGCTAGTCAGAAGCAGATTTGACCTCGAATTCGACAGTGTGGTATGCTTTCTCTCTCTCTCGCACTCATGTGAAGACATAATCTTCAGCAGTTTTTACGACGGTTCTTAAGGTATTTCTTATACCACAAATACCCTTGAGTCATTTTGTAAAATTCAATAAGATCATTAGATATTTTTGTAATTCACAAAAAAATATTGTCAAAAGTTCATCATTATTTCGTATGATATACGTCATTAAAGTACAGAAAAAGGCATTTCTCCATAAGCATCCATGTTAAAGTATCAAAAATATAAACACAAAAATGTAGTGGAGTACTTATTAAATATTATTTCATCCATGTGCAAAGTTATGTGAAGATCTCATCGTTATTTCAATTTTGGATCAACTACCGTAACCCAGTAACCCGAGGGACAGCGAATGAATAATATAATAAATAAATGAATTCTGGTTATGTTATTTGTATAATAATTATTTACTTATTATAATATATACTTGCTTTTCCCCGGCTTACCTGGTTAAGAAGCTTGGGATTCAGGTTATATTATTTTTACGATAATTTATTTCCTATTATATAATTTACTCGCTGTCTCCGGGGATACTGGGTTAAGAAGCTTGGGATTTAGCTCATGTTGTTATGTTTACAATAATTTATTTACTAATTATATTATCAACTTGCTATCCCCTGGGTTACTGGGTTAAAACGCTTGATATTTAGATTATGTTGTTCTTTTTATAATAATTAATTTACTTATTAAATTATCAACTCGCTGTCCTGCGAGTTACTGGGTTAAGAAGCTTTGGATTTAGGTTATGTTGTTTTTTTTATGATAATGTATTTACTTATTATATAATCAACTCGCCCTTGTGAATTCATAATCAGCGATCTCAAAAATAAAATTAAATAATTTGGAAAAATAGTATTTATTCAACGCGATTTAGACGCGAAATTCTCCGTTAGGGGTGGTTTTCTGTCATTTTAACCCGTGTGTATTGTACAATAACCACCTATATTTTTTTTGTCATCATCCGACAATTAATGTTTGATTCCGAAATGATTTAACATTATTAATACTTATTTTAAGAAAATATACTTACTCAAGCGTCTAATTTGATACTTTTTTCGTGTTTAAGGTTGTTTTAACCACCCCTTAAACTTTTTATTTCAGTTCGGACCATGTTTCCCTTTTTCTGTATGGCTTACCTACAACTTTAAAAAAAAATTATTTAAATCGGATAATCACAGCCAGCGCAATTTTATTGTTGCAAAAAAAGTTTGTTTGGTCACACTGCGCGATGCTACAGTGGGGTCAAAGTGACTTTTTATGTTTAAAAATCTGCTGACAGCACACATCTTAACGGGTCTCTGTAATTTCGTTTTTAAATTACTTAGAATACTTGACGCTTCCATGCAGTACTGCCAGTTTGCCGGAATAACGTTGCCTAACCTAAAAAAAACAAGCAATTTAATGTTGAGCCGAATAGGAAACTACGTGCAGCAAGCTAATTAAGTTTAGAATCCTAGGTTATTAAAAGATACCACAGCATATTGCTCTGTAACTGAAATTAGGTCAATTATATGATAAAGTGTCGTCCCACACCTCAACTAGGGAAATTATCTACTTTTCATGTGACCTTTGAACTATATAAGACACAGAAATTCCGAAAAAATATTGAATAAGGTTTTTTTTTATCACGCGTAGGATAATAGTTAAGTACTTATCCCTAAACACAATATTTTGAGAAAAATAGATTTTTAGATTACTGAATTAGTATCAACTTTTACGATTTCAACTAGTCACTTATGAAACATTGATTTACTGTGATAAACTTTGTTGAATTTAATATTGATAAAATTCCTCAAAAAAAAAAAAAAAAAATAAGTACTTAAGCCAAATAAAGAGACGAAATTGAACTCAATAAATTATTTTGATATCTTGGGTAATTTAAAGCAAAGATGTTTCCTTGTGGATATTCTACGTGGATTGCATGTACATTGCATGTCCGGTTGAGATTGCACTTAAATTGTTGATAATATTCAATTTTCCATCAAGCTTTTTTTTTACAGCTCATTTTACCATTAAACAATTGCAAAAATTGATATACTGTAAATCAGAGATGTAAAGTACAACTCTTTTCGAACAAAATAAGCTCCCATTGGACACTGTAGGATGGCGCCCGGGGCAAGAAATTAATATACAAAAATCCACCTTTTTAATCAACAATTGCAATTGTGTAAAAACGCTTGGACGTACAATTGTTTATTAATTATAAACAAATTTAAAAAAAAGTTATTCTACCGGTCTTTTGCAATTGACAACTAATTTAAAAAACGGATTTTCAACTAACCCGGCTCATGTTGTAGGTATTTGGGATAGCTACCCTTTTTTTTAGGCACTTTTAAGTACAATCAACAGGAAAAAAACTACAACCAAAAAAGCACGCTTCTTCACCTTAATTGCTCTAGGAAAAAAAAAACCTTTAAAATAAATTCAGTTGTCCAAAACAATCTACGATTAATGCTGACTACCCAAGGCTTTCAAATTAGTCGAAAAACTGAATCCCGCACTTTTCATTTGCCGAAATACTCATTTTTCTGATCTCATTATATATCTGTAAAAGTTGATGGAAAAAGAATATATATGCAAAAACGCTTACTTTTACAAACATTTTTTTAAATTCTATAAATTATTTATGAATAATTGTCCAACAACGAAATTTAGTTTTCTTAATTTAGCTATTTCACGCTGTAAACACTGTATATTGACAGGAGCTAGTGGTACTTATTTAGTTAGCATCTGTCTAATACATCAAGATGTAAAATTATTAGTAGATGGAGCGAATTTGAAATCAATCTTAGCTACTTGACAACGAGCCATCAAACTTTATAATCATTGTTCAGATCGTATGCCGTGTAGTGTATAATCTACTAATTGTTTTTTCGTATCATGTGATAAGTACCCTGGCCTAAGTAATATTGTCGATTAATTAGAACGAAATGCAAAAGCAAAATCGATCAAAAATTTGCACGAACAGTAGATTACATCGAAAAAGAGATTATTAAATACCTTACTATCTACTGTAGAATTAAAAGGAATTTTCGAATAATAATAAACTAAATTGTTGAAAAATAAATGTATCGTGATTCGTGATTTTACCGCAAACCACGCCTTTATTATTTAGAATTATGTTTGAGGTACATCCCGGAATAATGATCAAGTTACAATACATCTATTTTTAGTTTATTATAATGGAAATATAGATGAGTAAAAAAAAAGAATTGTATCTATTTCTGAATGTTTTTGTCATGATGCTCTTGCTGTTCATGTTTTCCAAAGTTAAATATTAAATTTTTTAAAACCATATTCAAAAAAGATCAGTATAATATATTTTTGCTGGTTGTAGCGGAAAATATAAAAATAAAAAAAATTGCAGCAATCTTACTCAACATTTAGAAATTTTTAAATTGCGTTTAAGTGGAACTTTTTTCCAATGTCACATGAAAAGGGACCATGTGACGGAATAAGTGAAACGTAGAAATAACTTGCTGCTAGAGCCAGTCTTAAAAAAAAATGATAATTCTATTAGCACACCCGAAGAATTATTTACTTTTGCAACAGAAGCTCAACTGAATATAATGCGTCGCTATTCAATAAATAATGAGGATGAAAAAGATGAAAAACTAATATTCGCACGCTCTAAAAGAGCTACAACAATAAAAGATACTTTAAAGGATCATAGTATGATTTCGATCTCTCTCCAAGTATTGGAAGCAAAACAATTCTCATTTAAAAAAAAAACCTTGTTGAAATTCTAAGATAAATCATATTATGTATAGTCAACATCTCCCAACTCATCTTGCTCTTCAATATTGTCCATTTATTTTCAAATAATATTATGCATTAAGCCTAATGTAAATATTGTATGATGTAAATCAGAACGAGGTACTTATGTACTAATAATATAGTATAAAAATCGAAATAAATTGATTTATTAGTCGCTCCAATAATGTTTTTGAATTATTTAATCACTTTTTTTTCAATTTGTACGAACTCGTAATTACTAGTAATATCATTCAATAAAACTTTTGAATAAGCTTTCATTGTCCTTACAAAATCGATACGAGGCTCGAAAATGAGGCGTGCAATGAAAACCGCGCTCTAAGTCATGCAGCGTTAGATCAATTTATTGTTTTCCATTTGTAATATTAAACTTTAGAGAGAAAAATATAACATTTTTCTTGTATAATTTTATGTAAAACACGATAGTTGTACTAAAAATTCATAGCAAGATGGGGGCAATTATTGAAAATCGATTTGAATATGTAAATTGTTTATAAAAATTATAATTCGATAATTATTTTGGATTAAACTGGTTTTTAATTGAATTTCATTCTATATGCTTGAAAAAGAAAATAAAACTGTATTTTGTAGCTAATATAGAACCAAAGTTATGAGTATTCAAAAATGAGTCTCCAAGCCAAAAATCACCGAATTCTCAAATTTTTGATTCCGATGTTTTCCATAAAAAGGAAATAAAAAAAAATATGCAAGGTCCCTTTTTTCGGATATAGAACACGAAAAAAATTTTTAGCTAAATTGAGAATGGGTCGGGCAGGAAGGTGTTCGGGTTATAAAAGAAGGTTCTTATGCATTTATAGTAGATGCCCTTCCATTCTCTTTCATTCAAAAGGTTTGTATCGTCAAATATCGAAATAAAAATCGTTTGCAGTACTCTTATAAGGCACTGTCTTCGACTGCGGTCTCATAGAGCACGTAAAGCGTACCGCGTAACTGTGAGACAATGCCAGTAAGAGAAAGGTTTGCGTATTTGACTTCTCTCTTACTCTTACAGGCACGAATAGCTACGCTTCCATGCACTCTATATGACCGCAGCCTTAAGGTCAGCTGTACTTACCGAGCCCAAAGCTGAGTTCCAGGACTTAAATTTGTTAAGCACTTGTCATGAAAATGCTGTAGTCGAAAATCAGCTGTGTAGCAGTCAGGTGATTCACGTCGGACTTTATCTCCAGCAGTCAATTTATAGTATTTGACATTGCAATGGCGCTGCGTTGCAGTTTGCTGGAGAAACTTGTGTTTCGATACTTCCCTGAGGATTAGCCTCCTTTATTACGAAAATACAGTTTTGTACATCGCTAGGACTCCAAGATTTAATAGTAAGATTTTACTACAAATCTAGGCTCAGCATAGGTACACCCAATTGTGCATAGTTTACTGATTTACCAAACTGCCTGGTATAGTGGATACAGGATGTATGTAGTATAAAAGAACACCTTGAGTGCACTGCACATGTTACACGATGAGTGTACGGTACACGGTGCACGGTTGGGCGTACCTATATACTCTTAAAAAACCACAGCATATTCCTTAACGCATGTATAGGGTTTCCTTTTGCTCAAACATGTACGTGTGTTCACTCATCTGAAATTTTCGCATACTCCGTAAATATTACAAAAAAGTAAAATTTTAAGCTTTATTAGGTATTATTTGAATTTTATTACATTATTCTAAACAGTACTGAGACAAAACAATTTCTTGCAAATGCAGAAATAAAGTTATCATCTATTATTTAAGTTGGTCGAATGTCTTAATACTTGTCCACTGTAGAAAAAAGTTGTCCCCGTGGCCAAAATTTCACGTCCCAATAACTGGCCGTTTTTATGAATTGTACGCAATTTACATTGGCCAATTATTGGGACGCACAAAAAGTATGGTTATGCAGACAGATGTCCCAATACCTGGCTAGCCGTTAAAAATCACTTCCTTTAAACACTTTTTTCAAATTATCGTGGACAAATATTACTAAGGTCACTTGCTATAGAATTTATGTATGAGTTCTTAACTGAAATATATTCTTTTCATTTATCTTACAGCTACGGTAATTCGTGCAAATTGTTGAATTGTGTTTGCACATTTACTTTAACACAGTGACATCCGTAAACCTCTAGTAAATTGTGAACCATTTCCGAAAGAAAAAGTGAGGTTATCAATACAATTTTTGCTTACTGTAACACGTTTATTCACAATCACAATAGTTTTAAAATACAGATATTTTATAAAAATTATATTTTCAATCCGGCTGTCTAGGTATGAAAACTGTTTTTTGAAAAAAAAAATTTTTAAACAAGCCCCTTTTATAACAGTATAAATTTATTTATCATCTCTTAATGACCTGTATGTATCTTACCATAATTAAAAACTTGGGGTGCTCTGGTAAACATGTTAACATTGCACTTTCATCATAATACCTGAAAGATCAAGTTGCTTTTTAATTATCCTTGGGTGATTTATCCATGCAATGTATCCATGGTATTAAACATAATATAAATTCATCCAAATTGTAATCATAAGCCCATGTTATGTCAACAGTAAAAAATAAAAAATGTACCTGATAAAAAAATGTATCCACTCTGTTTATTTCTCCAAATCTGAAGCAGTGAGCACTTGAATAGAAAAAAAAAACAATATTTAAACTTTAAAGGTCATTCTCATTTTTATTAGTAGTTAAAGATTGAATTTGGATAATTTGTGATGGCAACATGTTCAAGCTTGGTATTAACATAGACATCTAGTGCAAAAATCTGATGCACTTATCTGACGCAAGTATGTCACAAATATGTAGACGTCACAGAACTCTTGCAGAGATGCATGCTACCAGAGAACCTTTAGACGGACATAAATTTACTGAACCTCAATTTTTATGTACTAAGATAATTTTTTAGTATCATACGAAATTGAACTCGTAGATTTCGATAAAAATAGTTAACAATTCTAAACTTTGCTAACAATCGTAAGAATCGAGTTGAAAAGTGTACGTAGCGAATATTACGCAAACGGTAGGAGATATGATATGCATAAAAATACCAGTGCCTAGTGCAGGGAATATATTATCAATTTGGTATTTCAAATATCTTTTGGCATGCGCACTATTTTAAGATATAAATTTATAAAATTATTTTTGGCATTTACTTTAAGAGTGAGTGAGACAGAGAGCGTGTGGATAAGCAGTTTTCCGATCCCTACTATGTTACCAACAGCCCATCGTACACAGAAGCATCGAAAGAAAGAAAGAAAGACGAGAAGGAACTCCAGAAGAAGCTATATCTATATGTATGTTTAGAGCTAATGTACTGACTCGCTTGATTGACTCGCACGGCTGAAATCTTAATTTTTGCCATGCGTCTCGAAGATTTACTAAGTCCCAAATAACATTAGTACTGAGAACAAAATTTTTCTCCAAGCATGATGTTTGTCATCCATTTATGACGATTCTTTATCCATTAGAGATAATCAGAAATTAAGTTATTTTCTTAGTCTAAGTTTTTTTTTATTCTGTTCGTTAAAATTGAATCTTGTGTTAATTATTTTATTGCCGACAACTTTAGTGAATGGAAATCAAAATAGAAAAAAGTACATCAAACTCTAAATTATTAAAAAATACAGTTAAAGACAGTCTAAGAACTGTAAAAATTGTCATTATTCGTAAAAACCATTATCTTCCGAAAAAGCGTGAAGGTAGTACTGTTGGTATCTCACTTGTCAAATATATGACTTTGCTCTGAAATGAATGATCACTTTACCAGTAAAAAAAGTTTTATTTCCTACCTCGGGCCTTTTTGGAACCCGGGTACACCCTTGGTAGGAAAATAGCATTCTCCACGCATGTGCATCTGGCTGGGACCGTCCCAACAGTCCCTCGGGCGTTGCTTCGCAAGCGCCCTCGGGCCCAGGGACCGCCCTGGAGAGATGCACATTTGTAAAGAAAACTACTATTGTACTTTAAACAGTATAGACCGGCAGGCGAGACGTGCAGAAATAGTGGATAAGACAATTTTTGCCAATAGCACGGAATCTATTTTAATCGCTTTGAAATATGATACCATCATTTAGAAAAAGTGGCTCTAGAAGTTTTAGCTAAAAAAATTTGTTTTACTTATTCAGAATGGTGAACTTTTGGCTTAAGGTAAAAGCGTTACATTCTTTCGAAAGTGGGAAAAAAAAACTTTCTCCCTTTTTACAAAAAAGAATAATCTCTAATCTATTGCACAGATATCCGAAGCCTCATAAATTTCTAGAAACGTAACATTAACAAGAGTGAAGAATTAGGACTCTTCATCGACACATTCACCCGCAGTCTAAAATTAGTACTGTTGCACAACACTAACGAGTTAGCTTTAATACCTACTGGTTATTCAGTAAATATGTCATAACAATATAATTCAATAAAACTGCTACTTGAAAAAATAAAGTACACCGAACACAATTGGCAAATTTGTGGAGATCTGAAAATTTTAGCGATTTTTTTAGAGTGGCAAAGTGGTTTCACTACGCACCCATGCTTTTTATGTCAATGGAATAGTCGAGACCGCGAAAAGCATTGTATAAATTATCAAAGAACATTCTTAACAATCCTCTAGTCCTACCTATAGAAGTTCTTCTTTCTCCACTCCATATAAAGCTTGGCTTGATGAAGTAATTTGTCAAAGCATTAGACAAAAAGGGGTCCACTTTTATGTACATCCGAAGGAAGTTCCCGAACAAATTGAAAGCTAAAAAAAGGAATTTTCGGTGGGTCTAATTTAGAAAAATTTTGCTTGACAGTAAAATAAAACCGATGAATGTTAACGGAAAAATTCTTGGCTAAGTTTCAAGAGTGTAATAGAGAATTTTTCAGGCAATCAAAAGAGTCTAAAGTACAAGGAAAAGATGAAAAAGGTACTGAAGAATTACAAAGAACTTAGTTGTTTAATGAATTTGAAAATACACTTCCCTAAGTTTCATGTAGACTACTTTACAGAAAACTTAGATGAGTTCAGCAAGAAGCAAAGTAAAAGGTTTCATAAACATTAAAAAAAAATTGAACACCGTTATCATGGTAATTGGAATGTTAAGATGTTGGCAGATAACTGCTGGAATCAAGAAGAGATTTGCCAGAACAGAAGGGAGCTAAGAAAAAAAAACCTCTGAGATGATTGTTTGAAAGTAAGAGAGTTCGATATCATAGGAAGAGGTGAATGCCTAATCATCAGAGACAAGGGGACTTACGTTAATCTAGCACCCTGAATCGTGAGAGGCAAGGGGACTCACGTTTATCCAGCACCCTAAAGGGAACAGTAATCTACTATGTCCACGTCGTTGTTCCTGGATTGTGCTAAAAGTAGTACCGAATTATAAATACAACTAGTAACCAATACTTTTGATTGGTGATGTGTTGACGTTCACAACATAGAAACTAGTTGTACCCTTGAACTAGATTAATCAGTAAGTGATGGACTTTGCAAGGTTTGAACTTAGGGCTTATGAAAATCTTGGTTTTTCCATTCACTCCAAGAGACAACATATACATGGACTAATATGAATATTTTTCAGATGATTTTTGAAAAGTATTAGGGTGCAACCAAATGAGTAATCGTTATTTTTTTTATTCATAATTTGGTTTCAGCGTCCCAAGTTAAAAAGTAGTGCACATACATCTGTATTTAAAACAAAAAATTTTAATTCAACTCTCCAGGGGGTGGTACGTGGCAGTTAGCGGGTGAGAGATGGATTCATTCCAATTTTTGTGGTCATATTCGTTTTTAGCGTCTATAAAACCAAATAATTGCGTGTATATCTTAATTTTGTATGAAAATCGAAAAATCGACTCCCTCCAGGAGGTTGTACAAGGGTGCTAGCAGGTTAGGGAGAGGTTTAATCCAATTTTTAAGATCATATTTGTTTCCAGTGTCCTAATAACGTAGTAATATTTTAAATATAATAATGCATATACACCTTAATTTTCAATAAAAATTAAAAATGTGTCCCCCTCCAGAGAGTAGTATAGGGGTTCTTACGGGTAAAAGTGTTTTTTTTTGTCGTCATATTCAATCTTAGCGTCCCAAAAAAAATGAAGTACACATACATCCTAATTATGTAAATAAATTTAAAATCAAATCCCCTTTTAAAGGGTTGTATGGGGTGATAGCGGAAAAATGGGCAAATAAAATTAATATCAATGGTCATATTCGGTTTCGGTGACCCTAAAAAGTATGTGCCTGTGAATCATTTTGTTTCGGTATAATACAATTTGATTGATCGATTTGGACAGTTTTCTCTTAAAAGTAGTTACTGAAAATACAAAAGGATTAGAATAAAAATAAAAGTGTATCATCTTATAAAAGACATTTTTGTTCTTAATAAAATCGGCTTTGTAAATTTGGTTTATGTATGTTTTTACGACTTAGACAGCCGATTTAACGAAAGGTTGACTCCAAGGCTTGGAGCATCGTCACTAGAAAGACGAATAGGCAACACTATACTTGCAGATGGCCTGAATTTGCATCAGGACTGCGTCTCGAAACTCAAATATAACAAGTTAAATGCAACGCTAATGGCTATAAAAATCAGCTGTCCGGCCGTCAGCTAATTGATTTCGGACTTTAGCTCCGCTGTAATTTTACCGTTTTTGTCGTTTTAGTGTTGGTTGTGTTGCCATTTACTTGAAAAACTTGAGTTTTAGAACGCATCCAGAGATAAAAAGTTAATGTATGACATATTCCAAAATCAAGAAGAGTTTTTTGCCAGTGGGTACAAGTAAATAAGGTTGCAGTATTCAATATAATCAATCAATCAAATTAAAATTTTGAAGATGTTTGGAAAACTGTAATTAACTCTGGGCAAAATACTAAGAAGCTAAAAACACATGTAGCGTCTATCTCATCCACATATTATTTTAGATGGCCTACTGTTTGTGGAACGCAACCATACTATTTTTTTAAATTATATGCCTAACAGAATCAAATTTCCCTGAAAATAAAACTTGAGCAATTGAATGATAAACAACGACAGTTTACCGGAAATGATGTAAAAGTAAAATTGTGTGATTTCAATACGTGTTTTATTTCATCCAATTAGTTTGAAAAAAATAATTTAATACAAGTGGCTGGGAGGTCAATCTTTTAGGCCTGGAAGAGAAGCTTTTCATGCGGATTAGAAAAAACCAATCCTCTTTTTAAATACATCTTAGGGCAGATTTTGGTGAATTTTAAGCTAAAATTTGGTTATTACTTAGTCAAAGTTAAGTTTTACAACTCCTGTCTGGTTTGCAGAGGGAAACGTTAACTTTCCGGGTTGCATTCCGTAACTAAACGCACTAGCCATGCACTAGTCTTTTTTCTAGCCTACTAGAAATCAGGGTACATTAGTATTTACGTAGTCATTATTACATTTACTCATGCATTGTAACATGCCATCAAGTATTAGTGCCAGCACTAGGGCATGCCTAGTGCGTTGAGTTATGGAATACGACTACAGCTATAGGAAAACAATAAATCGTCAGCGCATTACAACCAGATGTAATTTAAGTAAAATTCCTAAGATCGTCAATATATTACACGGACAATCTTAGACTTTCTTATTTTCCCGGCCACGATTCGAGATATACGTTTTTCTGACGTCGAAATGAAAAACAAAATGTAATCAATCAAAAATCGAAACGGTGTAACTTTATAAGATATACATCTGTGCGTTAACTTCGTATAAAAACGTGAACGAAGAAAAATATGTTTTGCCTTGTAATCTCATGCAGTATACAAATCAATTTTTAGTCTTGCAATTATTTTTTGTAGTCATGGCAGGCAAATGTAGTTGCTTTCGACTCACCCGTATTAACTCCTAAATGACTCGCAACGGACTCTCATTAGAGTATATTAGTATTTACTATTTACTATATTAAGTGAGGTGATTTTTTTCGTACACAAGATAACTGAGTAGACGTCGCTGCTTTAATTTATGCATTGTATGAACATATACAGTATATCCACATTCTTCTTCACCCCCGTAGCGAGCCTGCTGTAACTACCGTCATACCAGAGACGGGGACTGCAATTAGTTGTATCCACGTTTAAAGTATGGGAGTTGACACGGGCAAATATAAACAAAGAGGTGTATTACACTAAACGTCGTTCGAAGAAAAAAAAAGTGTCAAAAAAGTTAGTTTATTTTATAAGCAAATTCATATTATCTATCTTTGTGTACTGACATTTGTCCCCTTAATAATTACACACTCTTAATTTATTGGAACCTATTTTTTTCTAATAGATTTCTTTAAAAACTTGTTATATCCGCTGTGGCTGTAACAGAGAAAAAACGGTATCACATGCTTTTCGAAAGATTCAAATCTTATCACTTATTTACTTTCTTCAAGATGAAGAGAGCTGATTGTCAGTCATTAGCATCTATTTCCAGAAGAAATTGTAAATCATCTGTAGTAAATAGAATTGCGGTCGACTCAAATAACTTTTTGTTTTTTTTTGAATGTTGGTAAAAATTCTGCACCTCTTGATTCAACGTTTCTCCTACGTGAAATTGCTGATGATCGAAGGTCATGTATGAATAATGAAGATAATGGCAGGTTAATAATTTTACTAGAACTTTTGAATCGAAATTTGTCTCGGGCTCTGTCAATTAAAATTTTTATAGCACCTTACTGTTTATGAACACTATAAACATTGAACTAAGTCAAGTTAAGGCTATGCTTAACTCTATTGATGACTCTGTTGATCCTGGATGTGACAGTACTCCAGCTTTATGTATTAGAAAATGTCGTGATTACGTAAGTCGTACCGTTACTATTCCTGTTTCAGTGGCATTTTACGATTGTTATGGAAGAATACTATTATTATTCCAGTATTTAAAAAAGGAGTCAGGCGGATGTTTGTGATTGCATGTCTGTTGCCACGAATTCTTAATTTGTTAAAATATTTGACAAAATTTTTGCTTCTAAGGTTTCAGATTTTTTATGCAATCATATTTTATGTAGGCAACATATTTTTGTGAAAGCCAAATCAACAATCACGAATCTCTGCGCTTTCACGGCATATAGTAATTCTGCTTACAAGGATTAATTACAAGTTGACACAATTTTAACTAGTTTGGCAAGTGCGTTTGATTCTGTGAATCATGAATTCTTTCTATACAAACTGAATAAGGAGGATATTGGTGGTGCCCTTTTGCAGTGATTTTCCTCGTACTTAAGTGACACAAAATTACTCGTACGTGAAAACACAGTTGTTCATTAGATATATCCGTTGTAAATTATGAAGTTCTACTTGGATCCGACCGCGGACCACTTTTATTTGCCCTGCACATAAATGAGATTAATACGGTTGTAAACTCCAAAGTGCTGTTACATGCCGATGACTTACAGCTTTTTTCAATCGTACTGAATAATAATAATTGGCTTGCTTTGCAGAGTGATATTGATAACTTGTTCTTTTCATATCAATAAGTATTATTCTAATAGAATCTTTAATACAATTGGAATAGGCAATAATCTGAAGTACCATAATTACACTATTAATGATCGATCTGTGGAGCGAGGTAGTCAGATCCTTGGTCTTGGCGTAGATTGCAATTCAGACTTTTCTTTTCGTCGGCATAAGGCATTGGCAGTGACTAAAGCTTCTAGAACTTTATCTTTCATCTTGTGATCGGCTATAAATTAGCAGTACTAAATTTAAACATCCATCGACTTTTATTATCCTGTCCAATAGTTTGATGTAATCAAGATTGATGTATCCGTCACAAATATGAGCCCCATACTGCTGCTATTTTTAACGAATTTGAATGTCTTAGACATAGATTCTCGAGATTTCTCTTATTTCGACTAGGTTGCCCGATGGATAAGTTTCAGCACAAGCATTCCGAAGTTGCGTAAATCACGTGTCTGCTCTTGGCAATTGCTTATTAAATTTTAAGATGCGTACTTTGTTTCTAAGTTCATTAGAGGTTTTACTGACGCAACCGATTGTCTCGGGCTCTTTAATTTCTATGTACCCGCTAGAAATTTGTGACGAAAACCCTGTGTTGGCTTTAGATATGACTCACGTAACTCAATCGATTGTAATGCAAATGGCACCCGAACCTCTAAGTAAGTTTATATTTTTATATTCAATATTAGTGAATTGAAACAACTAGCTCTAGAAATTCTTTATCTCTATATATATAACTTTGACTATGGATTACATATTTACACATATATTTTTTTATTATTTAGTTCACAATTTTATTGTAAAGGTGTGCCTTTAACTGTGAACGTTTACCAAATATTAATTTGTCAATTACTATGTAATAAGCTTTTTGCCCGCAATAAATCAAACAAAAAAATTATTGATTACTAAATCTGTTCGGTTTATATAGTACAGTTAAATATAATATAAATATGAATCTATTGTTAAGTTAAATTTATAATCAATCAAACGTCACTAATCATGGAAAGATTGTGGGATATGTAGCAGTTCGCAAGATATAAGCGCTATAACGAAGAACGGTTTGCATTAATAAAAACTATGCCAAAATGCATAACGTAACACTTATCCCAATCAAAATATACCCATCGATTTTGTTCTAAAGTCTGGTATCTCTACATTCATATATTTTCTCATCTTTGTATTTAACTTTTATGGTTCCACTATGCAAGTGGTTTTTTTGTTACTATAGTAGAAGATCGACTACGTCACAGTGTAAATAAATTATTTGGCACTTTTCTTTTCAGAATATTTTGTATGATGCGGTATGATCTTAACATTAAATAAGGTTTGCGATAGGGAAATACTTATTGACTGAAAACTTCAACTTTATGATTTTTGCATATCGCGCTTATGTTTTTTTGCATGCATATGTGGGAAAAATAATCTTTCATGAGTGAAATATATCTCACGATATGACTGCATTATATTAGTAAAATTTTACGTTTATGTAAATAAATGTACATATTTTTTTTAACAAGTTACTTTTCACATCATTGTCTGATCCCAAGAATATTTTAGAATAGCAAAAGTAAAAAACCAACGATTCATGTACAATTTCATGTGTTCTCGAGAGATAAAGGTCCATATTAAAAAAAAAAGTTTACAAATCTCGCAAAAAAAAGTTATAGCTCACTTAAATACAAAAATACTCTTGAATCATTACAAAAAAATATAGAGTGAGGTTTTTGAGGTTAATGCTTAAGAATCTACCATCATAATTAGGAAACTCAAAATGGCGGATCTAATACGGCAGACTTAAATCACAGGAATCCGCGAATCTCAGCAAAAATTTTACATAGGTATAATAGTGGTTGCTGATTACGATTTGATCCTTAGAAGTTAAAAATTTAACATGGTGGATATATTATGGCGGATTAAAAAAAAGTTATGAATTTCGGCGAAAAATGTGATATAAGGAGTTTTGGAGTCACTGATTACCATTCCATGTTTATAATTGAAAAATTTTAATGGATGATTTGATACGGCGAACAATAATGTTATTGAAATCAAAGTCTGTCGTTCGATTGTTGTTAATAAATGCGATTTAAAAATCTTAAAATAGCAGATCAAACAAGGTTAACTTCAATTGTATAAAAGCACAAATCTCTAATGCTACGTTGTTACTTTTCAAAGCCGTGGATTATAAATATATTTTTTCAAGAAAAACGTTACAATAATTATCACTTTGTGAAAGTGTCATGTGTGTTTGTCAATCTTGCAAAAATTCAAAATATAATTTTTTATACAGTTTAAGTTTGTGCATTACAGATGCGTGATTACAGATTAATATTGTTTACCATTTTTAAAAGTTTAAAACACTAGATCCTTGTTTACAATTAAATTACGTATTTATCGCATTTATTATTTCACATATATCTTAAACAACATTTATCAAAATATGCAGTCAATAAAAAATAGTGTATCGATAAACATCTAAGTGGCATTAAAATTATTATTAATATGATCATAATAATTTACTTCCGACTGGTATGAAGACAATAATTTTTATTTAAAATGTCAATAAGAAATTAACTACAAAACGTAGAAAGAAACCATCAGAATGTACATTCCTGTTTCAACGGAATATTGATTGTTTACACAAGTACCAACTCGAACAGAAGTACTTATAAATATGAATTCCTAATTTTTTGACCGAGCATTGAATAATCCATAGTTATAAATAATATCACAGTGCGTTTCATGATGTTATTCAAGACCGTTTGACCTTTACAACTTAACTATATTGAGGTTTTAACTCATTATACTTTCGTTTACTGTTAGAGGCCCCGTACAAGTCGAACATGCTAAGGTCATTATTTCTGATTTCAGAAAAATCTGTTACTTATACTATTATCATCGAAAATAATACGATTTGTCTTATAAATGAATCTTGTATAGTATTGTTACGTGGGTTTTTTGGGCTAGGATGTAAATGCGGGATTAATAAAATACAAGATGTTAATTTTATTGGTTTTCATTCTATAACTGACGAGAGAAGTCGCTTGGGGGGACTACAGCCTATTCAATTCGCGATGCACGACTTGCTTCTACGGATTTTATTGTCTGACTCCCCTGTAGCCCGACACTTCTCTGATCACCTGTTGCTAACTCACGCTATCCTGGCGTGCTTTGCAGGTCTTCCCTCTTATCAGAAGAGATGTTCCTTTTCTCCCTTCGTCCGCTGTGTCGGGGGATCCCTTGGAGGAGAGACCACGTACGTGATATGCCATGCATATCGTACGTGACACGTCTAAGTCTGCGACGGCGTCGTCCTTGACGTCGGTTTTTTTTATTAAATGTTAATGTTCGATTAAATTATGGTATTGTGTGATTTTTGTTGTACGCAGTGTTTCTATTTAGGAAGAAAGAGGTATTTTTGTATTGCTAGTCTTCGTCTCTTCTAAGGACTAATTGCGCTGTGTTCGTCGTGTGTAAATTTTTTGTTTATTTACGCACTCTTTCCTCTTTTAAAATATTTGTGCGAAATTGCTAAAACCGTCCTAATTACTAAAGTTACATTATAATCTTTATAAAAACCATTTTTTTCTTTTATCATGGTATTGGTCAGATTTGAAAATTATTTATAGATAAAAACTATGAGGTATGAAGATGTTACACAATATACATGCTCCACTTCCGGGCCTGAATTTGATCGGTATGGATCAGGGATCGGGTCAGTCCAAGTTGAAAATGAACTGAGTGTACAATGTTTGTGTTTGTGTTCTAGAGAAAAAAAAGAAAATCATATGTACGTAAAATTATGTGATGAATAAATATTTTTAAGCATAAAAAATTCCTAATTGTTTTGTTTTTCCGTTACGTCCTGTACCCCTATTTATGAAAATTTCACATCTTTTAAGGAGACTCCCTCGTGACTAGGCCAGGTCAATTTGATAGCTTAAAATGTGCTGAATCCAACGGTATAGTTATTTCTATCACTTTCGCTGCAAAATTTCGAGATATTATTCATTTTACATAGCACTTCCTAACACGTATTCTTTTGGCAGAGCTTGCATACGCGATGAGAACAACCTAATAACTCGAATAAATTAACGGTTACCATAATAAAAGTGCACAAGTCTTGTAGAAAAAAACCTTAGCTTTCATATAGTACGTTAAAATATATCGGATTCCACGGAAAATTTCGAGATATTCTATTGAAAATTGATCGAGTCATTGTATTTCCACAAGTTAGCCTATGTTTTTCTTGCGCCAGCGATGCCAATTACCTGAGTTATCGAGCAAATTTGTGACCTACGACGTGGGTTGGCATCTCTGCACGAGGGAGGCTCCTTTAAACGATATTTTCGATAATACGTTATTTTTGCTTGTAATATTTTTGTAAGGAGTCAAACAATTTTTATATTTTAGGTTTCACTGTATATATTACTAATTTAACTTAAATATTTGTGATAACGGTATTATGAAAGGAAGAAAGAGGATGATAAATCTCATATTTTCTTTCCTGTACATGTTTAATAACCTATTAAGTGTCATTTTCAAATTTAGTTAGTTCCACATTCGCCACTAAGTCGCTTTTAAATACTTATACCTTATGCTGTTGCCATGACCTAAATGCACGTTATATTTTAATATCATTGGTTCTGCGAAATTTATTTAAATGAGCTCAAGGTGTTTTGTTATCATGTTTTTTTACGCATATTATTATTATTTATTGTAAACATCGTATATTTTTGTCATCGTATTTTTTTTTGTTCAAGGGCAGGGAGACAAAAAAAATGTTGAGTGTACGAGTATAGTATTAATGTTATTGATAAAAAAATTATCATTATTATTATCTATATTATTTTTATTTTGTTGCTTGCCTGTTTTGATTTCCATATGATGTCTGTGTCTTTAGGATGCAAGTGTTTTGTATCTTTTCAACGTAAGTCACCCTAATTTAATTGTCTCTTTTCAGTTTCACGTCGTGGTTCTTGAAGTCGATTCCTATGATTTCGTAGAGGCCTTTGTATTGTGCATTTTACTTGCTTTTTGATGGCTCTTTAAGGACGGAAACAGATTCTCCTACCATATAAAATTCTGTATTTAACTTCTTGTCGTAATAATAGTTGGACCGGTATTTATTTTGTGCCTAGGTCATTGCTGCTTTTGTTAATAACAGTGTAAGCCTTTGTATGATTTGTACTATAGTTCTGTGTAGGTTTGTCCGATTTTCAGCTATTTAAAGCTTGATGGAAGTTTTGCCCGTTGGCCGAATACGAGTTCGTATGGTGTGTAGCCTGTGCACTCGTGTTCTGAGGTATTGTAAGCTAATATGGCCAGCGGCAACAGCTCGTGCCAGTTTTCGGATTTGACGAGATGTGGCTTAGAATATTTTTTCAAAACATGATATATGCGTTCTATTGCGCCGTTAGCTGGGGGGTAGTAGGCGGTGCTCCCAATTTCTTTAATTTTAAATAATTTCGGCAACTCTTCTAAGGTTTTGTTAATAAAGTGCGTCTCTCTATCAGATAATTATTTTTCTTGTGCTCTGAAGTATGCTATAAACTTGTTTATAAGGGCCCTCACTGTTTCTTCAGTGGTTGCTCCCTGGATAGGTACTAAAACTATATATTTTGTCAACCAGTCTTGTATTGAAAGTATGTGCGTACTATTGCCTACTTAAAGTTTGTTAACTGGCCCATAAAAATATATAGATATCTTTTCGAACGGTCTACTCGGTGTGTCGGTGATTAACATTTCTGATTTTGTCTCTATTTGCACTAGCTTTTTCGTTTGGCATTCGTAGCTAAGTACGAATTGTCTGACGTCGTATCTCATCTTTCTCCATTTTGTTGTATGTTTTGTTGATTCTCTTATGCCCTCCAATTGTCGAATCATGTCATTCTTTGATAATTTTATATCGCTCGTCCGCTGGTGGTACTACCAGTTTATTAGTGTAAAGTGTAACCGTTATTCTGAGATATTTAAAAATTTCCTCAAGTCGTTCGACTGAATAAGACCATTCATTAAGATTTAGTATCGCTAGGCCTCTTTCCATTCCTATTGTTTTTAAATTGTTTACCATAGTGAGAGCTTTCAGGATTTTCAAGCATTTTTTATATCTTATTTTAGTATTGAATCATCGAAGTGTGTTTGGCCAACTACTTGCTTCTCGTTATTTATTATTATTAGGTTTATGTAGCTGCGTTTATATAGTGCGTCAATAGTCTCTGTCTCAGAAATAATATCTGTGATTGTGCAAAATGTAAGGTTTTCAAAATATCTAAACGAGTGATCCTCTACTTTTCTCATTTTTCGTAACGGGGTGAGGTCTGAGCCGTCTTTTGGGCCCCATGGCGGTGTGTCCCGTGGCAGTCGAGCTCTACATACTCTATATCTTTCAAGATTACCGATTTTCTGTTCTCTTTCCTTGTTCACTAAGGCTGTTGTCGCTTTCTTCTATTGAAGTCTTATTAAGGCCCTCGTCGCTTTCCAATGTTATAAGGTTTACCTTTTCTGCGTTGTTCGGTGGTGAGGGCGGTGTCGGTGAAGGCATTATGCGTTCTTTACTTACTTTATCTTCTGCTTCCTCTCTTTTGTTTTTGTTTCCGTTACTTGTCTCTAGTTGTTTTGTTTCTTCTTTATCCGGGTTTTTGTATGATTCGTTGCTCCTTTTTTCATCAGTGTTTGAACAATTACTAACATTTTGTCTTTTTCGTTTGAGGTGGTGTCTCGTATGAATGTTAGGTATTCTATCTTCGTTGATATCGTGCGTAATAAGCGGTGTAAAATGATGTTCGAAAAGGTGTGTATGGCTGAATTCATTTGCATCGTTTTCTTTGAAACGTGCGTGAGTGTATCTATTGATTAAAATAAGCAGTTCCCCGGTGGGCTGGTCGGAATGTCTTCCAATCTCTATCATTTTTATACTGATCTGCTCATTTCGCAAGTAATAACTGAGATTCCATGATAAAATGTTTTGAATTTATTTTTTTCTGATTCGGTATTATTTTTCTGCCTTTATTCTGATTTTTCAGAGTCGTTGCTAGATCCATCACTATGTATGATTGTTAATTTATTTTCTTGTCATTTGTTATTAGATTTTTGTTATTTCGTTAGTGTTCCATGCGAAGTATTTACCTTGTTCTTAGGGCTGATATTGTTGTTAAGGATAAATTTTTGCTTTTTTTCGGCTCTGGTAGTTCCGGGTCAATATCTGCGCTGCACTGTCGTCGATCTGTGGTAGCATCTGATTTGCAGGTATATATTCCAAACCTATCTTTTCCATTAAAATCTTTGCACCTGACATCAAGCCTAACTTTCGTTTAAAAGTTGGCCGTCGGTTCATTGAGTACAGCACCGATTTTTTATTAAGTCTGGTGTATCCTCTCGGTGTTCTTGTGAGTGCTTGTGTGGTGATGAAGCATGTATTGCTTCGTGTTGCTGCATGTCGTTGGGTTCTAAGGCTGCATCTGCTTCTCTTGTGTATTTGCTTTCGGTGACCGTCGGCTCAGCTCGATTTTTACTGGTGAAGCTGGCTGCTTTTTAAGGGCTTCGTAGCCGCTTCCTTCATCTTTTTTATTCTCGCTCTCTGTGTTTAGAACTTTCATTGCTATGCCACTTCCTCTGTATTACTGTTTTCTTTTATCTCTCTCTATTTTAGCTGCCTCCAGTGCTAAGCTTGCTTGGGCTAGCTGCTGGCCCCAATGGTCTGTTATGACTAATGCATCTTTTACTATATCATCTATTAGCGTTACCTTGTCACAATTTGCTATGATAGGTTTTGTCGAGCTATCCTCTTGCTCGGGTGTATTGGAAAATTCTGGGGGTTTACTGCGTAGTGTGTCTCAATGGTGTTTACGTGTTTTGGGCTGTGTTTCTTGTACTGCAGCTTGTCTTACAAATGGTGTGCTTGTTGCTTCCACGCCTTTTATCATATTTCCGTCCTTGCATATGTTTTCAAGTTCATGATTAATTGGTCCTTGTAATAGAATTTCTTCGTCATTGTCGCTCGCCGCTATTAGCTGTATTTCCCCTTTCTCCTTTTTGTTTGCGGTTTCAATTGAGAGTTTACGTGGTTCATCTCTTTTTTCTGTTGCTTTGTCTACTCGTAGTGTTTTATTTCTTGGTGATTCTGCCTCTGGCCATTCTGACTCCGAGTCTGCGTCACTGTCGGTGCTTAGCATATATTCGCTTGAATTATTTCCTCGACGCTTTTTTTTTTTTCTGTGTCGTCCATTCTCCGATTCGTATATTTCTATTTGATTTTTCTTATCCCTTCTTATTATGTTCTTCTCGTTTCTCGTGCGGATTTCATATATTCTCGCCGCGGCGGTGTGTTTGTTTCGCCAAAAGTTTATATGATTTCTGCGCGGTGATTCGGGTTTTTTTTTTCCTTCATGAATTACCGGATTTATAGAAAGTGCATCGGGGGCTTTTCTTACTGTAGCTGATCGATACACTACACAAAATTCATATCCTCCTAAATCCGCTTTAAATCTCGTAAAGCGAAGGCCTGGTTTTTTCGATGTATCAAAATTTTTTAGTGGTTCGTGCTCTGTAACTACTGTACATTTTGCCCGTACAGGTAAAGCCTAAACTGTTCTTTAGCGTAGACTATGGCTAATAATTCTTTGTCACATGCTGGATAGCGAAGTTTACTGCCTTTTATACAGCGAGATGCGTATTCACATATCTGATTTTTCCTTACTTTTCTGTGGCTTAAAATTGCTCCGATTGTGTAGTCGGACGTGTCTGTTGTGACTATAAATGGTTCGTTTATTTAAGACTGTAAGTACTGGCTCGCTACACAAGGCGTCTATTAATTTTTTTAATGCCTGATCTTCCATTTCGCCACCTCTAGACTCAGATCTTTGATATTTTGAGAGGGCTTGAGCTACTTTTGCGTAATCTTTTAACCATCGGTGGGAATACGCTGTAAGCCCAAGAAATGATTTCATTTTCTTGGCGTTGCTCGGTCTCGGGTTTTTTTCAATTTGTCCGTTTCCAACAATGTGTCCGAGTGATTTTGCCTCTTTTTTTAGAACTCCGCATTTTTTCGGTTCGATTATAAGATTTGCGTTCGCTAGCCGTTTTAACAATCTTCTTAGTCGTATGCCGTGCTGTTCTAAATTTTCTTTAAACACCATAATGTCATCCATATATATTTTGATTCCGTGACCCTACAGTCCTGCTAGTGATAATGTTACAAATTTCATGAAAGTGTTTGGAGAGTCGCAGAATCCCATAGACACTCGTTTGTATTGGTAGTGTCCTTTAGGGCCTGGAAATGCTGTTTTATGAGCATCGCCTTCATGCATTTTGACTTGAAAAAATCGGCTTTCAAGGTCCACGAATGTTATACATCGCCCAGATGCTAAGTTTTACAGAATTTCGTTCTGAAATGGCAGGGGATAACATGAGCCGACTGTAATCTCTTTCAGAAGACTGGAGTCTGTAACTGCTCTCCAACGTTTTTCTCTGTTAGGACCGGCATGCTTTGGTACAATCCATGTGTTTGAACTGTACGGAGATTTAGAAGGGTCGATTATTCCTCCATCTAATAGTTTATTAAGGTTTGTCTGCATTCGTTCTTTTAATTTTCTAGAGTATCTCGTTTTCTTAGCGATTATCGGTTTATTTGTCATTATATGTATGCTGTATTCTATTATGTTTGTGGCTTTTAGTGGTTCGTCGTCGAAGCCAACCACAGATAGGTCGAATTCTATTGGTTCCCTAAGGTGTTTTGTTTCCTCTTCCCTACAACTTGATGTGTCCACAAACTTCATGATTTCGTCGACTCATGTTTTTCTGTTTGACAATATATAGTTTTTATCTTCGTTATTGTCAAGATTTTTGTAACAACTATTATTTGCTGTATTAATTATGTCAGTATTATAATTTTTCGTCGATATATTTTATGTTTTATCGTTTCGTTCTGCGTTATTATTATTATCATAATTATTATAATTATTATTAAAGTTTTTGCTCAAATATTTCGTATCGAAAAGCCCTGTCATAGTTTTGCTTAAGCCTCTAGTATCGTCTCCTTCGATACTAAACGGATCCGACCTTCGCAGCGTTTAACATTTAATTAACTTCAGCTCTGGTACTGGTACTGTTATTTTTTCATCAGTTGGATTTATCATTACAGCAAAAACTGTTCCGTTTTGGTTTTCGGCTATAAAATTCCCAATCAATATTCCCTCTTTCAAACTTTTTAAGGGACTTTGTTATTTTCTAGATTTTTATTCACACGTGCAAATATTGTTTTCCTTGTCATTGCAGGGTTCTCGAAAATTTCTGGTTCCTATAAAGGGATTCCAGTTTCATTCACTATCAATTTATTTTTCCGGCGCTTATGAGGCCGTATGTGCTTTAAAACTGTCTCAGCCAATCAAGCCTTCCGCTTCGATTGGGAAGTTATCGGAGACTACATGCAGGGTAGGGAACATACCGTTTAATTATATTCCAGTTGGTTCTAGCGTGTATCGCGCTCCGCATGTACGCCAATTATGAGCATGTTTTCCCTTTCATCGATGAGCGTATCTGTATAAAGATACATTTTTTGTAATAGAGATTTCCGCACCTGTATCCGCGTAAAATTTTGCATTTTTTATTTTTAAGCTGGAGGCTGTTTAAGAGTATCGACGGTGGTGTGCGTCGTGCACTGGATATTTTAATTTTTACTTCGCAAAAAGGTTTTTTGGCGATCTTATTGATCGGATTACAGCCGAACCTGGGGCTATAAGTTAGTAGCAAAAATTTGGAAAAATTATTATATCATGATTTTGTGCCCCCGCAGTTGGCTGTATTCTATTGAGTTGTGCCAGCGGCTTATTTAGTGTATTACTCATGTCATGTATTGGCCGTATCATTTGATGCTGCGCTTTATCACTTGCGTCTATGTCATTCGTAAGGTGTGGCTCACTGTATAGTTTTTCGGGTGACTCCCGCTCGCTGTACTGGGGCTCTGCTTCTTTTGCGGGCGCACTGTTTATATCCTTGTTTTCTGCTGGCTTCCACTCGACGCCTGGGGAATATGGCAAGAATCCTGGGAGTTTAAATGTTTTACGTGAGAGCCATTTATTCTGTTATTAGTCGGGTTGTTTATATTGTATTGCGGTTCTCTATTCCTGCAGTTGAAGTTCTTATTGCTATAACTATTACTGTTAATGTTGTAGTCATATTTATTGTTTATTGTAGTTATATCTGTTTCCGTTTTAATTGTTATCTCAGTTATTATAATAGCTTTTATGGTAGTCGAAGTAACCATTATTATTGTTGTTTCTTATATAGTTATTGTCAGGAAAATTACTATTTTTGGGGTAAGTGTTTTGATTCTTGTTGTAATTTCGCGCACTGGTATAACTTTTTTTTTTGTAGCTGTTATTGGAGTTGTTGTGATTTTGACGATTTGTATTGTGATTTCTATTATAATTTCGTGTATTCTTGAAAGTTCCTTCCATCTGGTAATTTTTATTACAACCGTATTGCTCTCACGCGCGTAGATGTAGTTTATTCTTCAATTTTCGGCGCCTCTTACCATCGTGCGGCACTCGTTCATGCTGTGATTTTTGCGCTTATAGTACGAAAAATTTCTATCTTGCTCTTATTTTGCATTCGGAGTTGGTTGAGCGTAGTCTTGTGTTTTAGTTTCACTTTAGTCAGGGTATTCAATATTTTCATTTTCCGCGTTTACGAGCGGCCGTGTGACATGATTGTCGTATTCGTCACAGTACATGCTTGATTAATAGTTATCGTTTTCACCCCGTTCCGGCGTGTTCATTATTCATACCTAGTTGTAGTTATATAGTGGCGTTTTTTTTTCTTTTCTCTTATATACAGGCATCCGTCCTGCCGGAGTGGTGTAGTGTAAGGCAATCTCGATCTCTATGTTCAGTGCAGCTACTACTGCTTCATTTAACGTTTTAGGATCGAGGCATATAACGTTGGCAATATATAGGGCTTGTAGTCCTTTGCTGAATCGTCTTATTGATTCGCGTTCGGCACTTATTAAAGTGAATTTTTGTGTAATCGAGTAAGTTGGGTTCGAATCATAAAGTGTAATTATACTGTTGTATAGTGCCTGAACGCGATCGCGATAAGATTCTACTGGTTCTTCTCTGCGCTATGTGATTGTCTTTAGTTTTGCTTAGAGGGTGGAAACGTTACTGATGCTGGCATATCTATTTTTTAACTCTGTAAGAAATTCCTCTATCGTTAAAAACTGTGCTGATCGTGGCGTTAATTCTCCGGCCCTGCCACTCAATCTATTTTCTAATGTCCCAATTAAGAATTTCTCATGAAGTGGCTCCACTGTCTAGGCTACAGTCCTTTGCATGTCGAATAATTGGAGCCTGATTGTTTCTCTGTTGAATACTGGTATATTGTTGGCAAGATGACTCAGTGTAGATAGAGTATTTTGTTTAGAGCGTATATGCATTGGATTTGCCGATTGGTACTTGACTAGTGTGAATGGTATTTCATTGTGTATATGTGTTTATTATCTTCCCAATTAAATTTAGGTGTTTCTGACAGTTGAAAATGTGTGGGGTTATTTAAATTTTGCTGCTTGTATTGTATATGTTATTATTAAGTATGTTGTAAACTGTAGGTCGTATTCTGTATTATTCGTGTTAATTTCTTGGCCTGTTATTGGTCGTGTGGCGAACCGTACATTTTGTAGTGTAGTGCCCTTGTTAGTTCCTTGATTCATTTTACTGTACGTTACCTTCTCCCTTATTATACTACCTGGTAATTTTTTAATCATTTTGAACATGAATAATCTGTGTTTTTTATCGGCTTTCGGCCATTTCTCCCATGATTCTAGGGCGTGTTATAGGATTATATAAATCATTTCGTCTTTCGTATTGTCTAGTGAAAGTTTTTGTGTGGCGGTGTAGTCGATATATGTTGCTGTAAGCCTACCCCTTGCGCCTCATTTATCTCGGCTCCGTTTATCATCGAATACTTTTTTTTATTACTAGGTGGCCTGCTTTGTAGAGGTTGGATAGTGGAAAGAGAGAAAAATCAATTTGAGACGGGGCTTCACGGCTCTTCACTTATCGTGCTGTCTCGACCGTCGCTTTTTGTATATTTTTCTCCTAAGGTTAGACTTCACTTTTTGCACTTACTTGACTACTTGTATGATTTTTGAATCCCCCGGACGTGTATTAGAAAAGGTCGTTTCGAACTCGGGCTTATTATTTTTTTTAAGTATATTTGTTGTTTATTTAGAGCTGTCTACAGTGGTCGTATTTCGTTGAGACATTTAGGCTTTTCATTTTTGTTATATGTACAATGGTATTGTCTTGTGTTATTCTACCTTCCTTATCATTATATGGCCCCTGTGAATACATTTTTTTGTATCTTTTTTTTACTGACTACGCTTTTGTTTGCCTCCCGTTTTTGTAACAAAGAGGTTAAGTTAATAATTGTAGTGTATTCGGGACATGTCTTTCATTATAAATGTGTATAAAGCATGCATCTATTTGTTCATTGATGTGTACATATTATATGTATATTTTTTTCCTTTAAATATAAAGCGATGATTTGAATTTATGGTGTTTGGAGGAGTTTCTTCTTTGGGCGCGGATTTCCCTCAGGGTCAGGATAAAAATAAAAGACATCCATCTATACATACATATGTTAAAAAAAAAAAACCAACTTACCAGATTGTTATCGTGGCGGTTGTAAGAATAATTGAAGCCTGCCTTATGACGGTTTGCCTCTTCTTCCTGTGCAAATATACTTTGGGACTTAATGGGGTGGTCTTCTCCAAAAATCTTTCCTCCTTGGGCCAGTGTAGTCGCTGTAGGTGGTTGCCAGGGGCTGGCAGTCTGGCATCCTGTCATCTCCTATTTCCCTGTTCTAGTTGCGGGTTATTCCTGGCGTGCTTCGCAGGCCTTCCCTCTTATCAGAGAAGATGTTTCTCTCTCCCTTCTTCCACTGTGTCGGAGGATCCCTTGGATAAGAGGCCACGTACATGATATGTGATGCATATCGTACGTGACAATATTAAATGCAGTATGAAAAAGCAAAATGTGAGAATGAAAGGAACATTTTTATAGTGCATTTTAGACACTATTGCTTTTGTAGTCCTTTCTTTCAAATCAAAATGACGGTTATTAAATTACGTACAAATTTTAATATTATGGTGCATATTTTTCTGTTAGTGATGTAGAACGTGTCTCGAGTTTCAGTAATAGTTTTATAGCGACTAAGTCCATTTAGTGTTTAGTACATCTACCTTTTTGTCAAATTTTTGACATGTATAAATTTGACGTAATAAATAACTTTCTGAGCAAGTCTTTGTTTGTCATTTGATTTTAAACGTGGAATCAGTGTTTGAAACTTTTATAATTGGCAAAACGGCTTTCAAAAGTAACAGTTTAGCAACAGAGATTCGCGCCCTTATACAATTAAAGTTGGTCGTGTTTGATCTGCTATTTCAAGTCTTTTAAATCGCATTTATTTATGTTGGAAATTGAGCAAGTGATATAATTTACGCTTGTTAACCCGCATAGTAGCTAATAGCTGTTTTCTTGTAATGACACGGAGACTTACGCGCAGCTCTCTGCTACGGCTACGTCAGTCGGCACTGAACGCTCGTTGGAGTAGTTACGCTGTTAAACTTGTAATCACTCTCTTCTATTACATTAAAGTTCAGTAAATGTAGTGTTTGCCTTTTTTTATGTCTCCTTATCTCATAACAAAGGACTGCCCAGCAACAAAAAGTAATACAGTCTACTCATTAAACGAATGGCTTTAATTTTGAACATGTCCTTCGAGGCGAGATGAGGAAGTTTTCGTGCGTTAGATTGTATTGCCTTGTCGGAGCTACAAGTATCGGTTTTTGCCATTCAACCGACTGCTCCTGTTACTGACCACTGCTTGCCCACGTTGTGCCTTACAGTTTTTGCTGCATTTGCTTGGCTGGCTAAGTGCTGCTGGTGTTTGCTTGCGGTCCCTGTCCTGAAGGGCCCTCCTTGTGCGGACTGTGCTGGTGTCTACGTCCTCGTGAGGCAGCTGCTTGTTTTTGGATTTATTAAAAAATAAAAGTGTTGGCTACCCTACCGGCCGGTCATGATTATTAAAAAAAAATTACAAGCAGTCGTGGGACTGCCGGCAGAAGCTATGCCTCTAAAGAAAAAGAAAAAATGATCAGCTATTAACAATTTTGAATTTTAGATAGTGCGCCCACATATAATTCTTGTGACGTTGCCCTTGCTGGCATGTTTACTTTCTAATATTGTCATTTTCACCGTGAATTTCGGTCTTTCTATTGCAATATATCTAAAACTAGCAAATAAAACCTTACTAAATTCTATACTGACATATAACGTATCAAATACAACAACATATTACTTTTTCATGAGCTTCTCATTATTAGAAGCACCTTGAATTAGAAGTTTTATAGTGTCTTTTTTGCGACCACCCATAAGAAGCCATAGTTTTACCTAGATTGTGTAAAAAAAGTTTCATCGATTTCTCATTACTTTGCCTTAACGACAGATCAACCTTAAGAGTACAAATTTAATGTCTTTGATTGTGCAACACTGTTCTTTTGACATTATATTTATTTATATATTTTTCAATAAAAAATGGGTTAAAAATATTTAATGATATTATTGTTGGAGTTCATTGTATTTATTATTATCAATGAATTAAGAAAAAATTTGTGGTTTGCGTTAAAAAAACATATTTACAAATTTAATTCAGGTATTTCTATCATAGATATAAGTTCTTGGTTGAATCTTCTCCAAGATCTTGAAAAAACAGCATCAATAGTGGTTCCATATATAGTATAGTACATTCAGAAACGTTTCCGGAATGCTTCTAAAACGTACCTGAATCAAGTGCAAATATAGAAAAAAGAATATTTTTAATTATTTTAGCAATACCTGCATTTATATATATAAAAAAAATCAATAGCCAGAATCACGCTGGCCGTAATTTAATACCCGACCCCTCCAGCATAGGGTTTCTCGTCTCAGGAGGTAGGGTATTAAATTCCGACCAGCGTTACGATTATTCTTCGTTGAACCCCAGCGACAAGCAGCCAAGGCGTGCTATAAAAAGCATAGCTTCAAAAATCAGTTTCATGTCCTTGAGAATCTTGATTATAGTGTCCTGGGCGATTTCTATGATTTTATCTATATTTCTCATTCGGTGATAATCCAAGACCAAATCATATTCCTGCTAATTCTCAAAGCTAATGTCTTCCAACCATAGATCACCCTTCCTTTTCGGGAGATTTTGAGGATTGCGGGAGTTTCCACGACGTATACAGGTCTCTAGTGCATGGGAAAACAGTAATTTTTTTCATCATAGAACACCAACATCTATGTTCAAATCTAAACGGAGAGGCATTAGATTCACTTTAAAACATCCCCTTGTCTGAGGATACTTATACTGCAGCTTAAGAGGCGATATTACGCTATTATGACAATAGACGTCGTCTTATTAATTTTCACACCTCGGCTATTATTTATTGTCCTTCCATGAAGGGTAACTCTTGTTCTGAAGTAAAGCGTATATGGGTCATTTTTTTACAAACCGGACAGATTTGGGAAAAAATTGAGCGATACATTTTTGATTTGGCTGAAATTTTTTTTACGGGTTCCATATCGAAAAAAAAGATGTACGTGTTTTAGGATTTTTTTTTTCTCAATATTTTAGGAAATATAGGGTATCGAAAATTTGAGATTTTAAGGATTTTTGGCTTGGAGACCCATTATTAAAAATTCATATCTCCGGTTCTGTTATACCTACAAACTTCTTTTTTTTTCATTTTGAAGCTAAAAGAATGAACTTTTCGAAAAAAAATACTTTAGTAAAAATTAATAACAAATATATATCGTTACAAACAATTGAAATGTTAAAATCTATTTTTAACCGTTGCCCCACCCTCGTAGCGAGTTTTAAATATCACCATCGTATTCTATGTCAAATTTCCTATCAAGAACGTATTTTTAATTCATGGAGAAATTATTTTTACTATTAAAGATAAATTAATTAATCCAGCGATTTACATCGTATCGGCGCGCGGGTCCCTTTGCACGCCATGTACATTGTCTAACCCCATATAGTTATAATAGTAACATTGATATTCATTCTATATTTTTTGTTTATTTAATAAATTATAAATGTCTACCAACAAATAAGACTGTATACACAAATTGAAAAAAAATATTTTTGCGAATAAAAAACAAATTTATTACGATTTATTATAATATTTTTATTTAAAGATTATTACAACTGTTTTATTATCATTTATAGAAAATTTCTTAGCTTCCTATGTCTGAGGAGAGATCGGAATCATATTATGAAACTGTAGAGCGCCTTTCATCGCTACAGCTTTTTGAAAACGTGCTGATAACTTCTTTTCTTCTTCTTCATACTGATCATTTGTCGAACAGCGACATATTATATTAAGAAGAGCTTCTGCTGTCCAAGCAAATAATTCTTTCGGAGTACGAATGGGATTATTCACCCTCTGAAGACTTGCTCTAGCAGCAAGTCGTTTCAAAGTCCCACCTATTCCATCACATGGTCCCTTGCCGTGAGACGCGGGAAAGAAATGCCACTCAGCTGCTATTTCAAAATCTTCTAAATGATGCGTGATGTTTATAAATTTTTTTTTTATGTTTATACTGTGCGCTTGCACCGTCCGAAAGATAAATTATTTTATTGACACTATTCAAATTCGTTTTTATAAATTCTATTAGTTAATTTTGGAAAAGATGAACAGCAACAGTATTATGATGTAAGCATTCAGAAATGGAAACAAAACTTTTTACTCGTAATTCATCTTGATCATCTTTATAGTAAATTGAGAAAGGATATATCGTTGCTTGATCATTATTTCAGTTTATGCCTTGCATAGAGTTTTGTATAATAAATGCATAATTTTCACTAAAATCACAAATAACAATGCATTCGTTTCCCATTAAATTTTTTTTTTCACTTAAAAATTGGTTTTGTTTTTTAACTAAAAAATAATGTAATAATAGTTTTTCCAAGCTATTGCTTAAAAGTTGTAAAAACTCATCTACAGCAGGTATTAGGGTTTGTAATGAAGTTTTTTCTGCCGTCAACCATTGTTTGGAGTGTCACCCATATCTAAGGAGCTAATAGGTCCTCTGGATTCGCTCATTTTACTGAACCGTCAGATCAGTAATGCGGATCTTTTTATAGCTCTAGTTACAAATAAATGTTATCTTCACACCAATAAAGATTGTCATTAGTTGTTAGGTAGTAGCTCGGATCCCCCCTCATTGATTCATTTAAGAGATGTTATCACCTCTCAGGTAATTGCGCTTGAATCATTTACAGGTATGATTGCGAATTCTCGTACTGCCAACGTTTTTAGAGAAGACAAATAAGTCCAATATTTTCTAATCTACTTCTCATCAGACAGTACATTCAGACCCAAGTAAATGTCCCTTTCATCAAGTGGTCCATAAGATGAATTCTTGTAATGCCTTTAAGTCACTGTGTTGGAACCAGAAGTAGGTTTACTTACGAGACCTCAAATTATGCTTTACCCGCATCGAGCCACACATGCATAAAGAGTGCACCTCTTCGTCTCGGTGTCAACGTTGCAATAAAGATCATAACACTATCATGCATAGAGAGTCTGCTTCATCGAATGTTAAATCGCCAAACTCCACGAACATAAATACCTTTTCCAATAAAAAGGAAAAAAGTACGGTTACTTTGCCTTCGAAATCTAGTATAAACTTGAAGTCTTATTTTTCCACAGAGCGTAAGTCTCCTAAAGTACTTTTGGCTACTGCCAGAGTTTATGTACATGCAACTGACGGGTCTCGAGTTTTAGTAAGGGCGTTAATTGATCAAGGCTCTCGGAGTTCCCTTATCACTAGATTTATCTGTGATTTTTGGAAGCTGAAGCAACGAAAGACTGATCTCGCACTATTAAGAGTCGGTGGAATTTTATCGTTCGTGGCTAGTAAGACGGTTAGTACTCTCACTAGTTGTAATCTGTTAACCTCCAGTACTCAGTAATAATTTTGATCTATTTTGTTATAACGATTTAACCCTAGTTGATCCTGAATTCGCTTCTGTTCATGCTACTATTATTGGGCAAGAAGTGCGCAAAGCCTCAGCTAATTTTTCTGTTGCTTTAGCTTTTTAATTAGGATGGTTTCTTTCAGGATCCATTCTGATATCCTCACACTCTATTAAAAGTTTCTTGGTTATGATTAATGTCGAAGGGAGCCAACTGAATAAGTAAGTGCAAAAATTCTAGACCATTGAAGAGCCATTAAGGTCTCAACCTGAATCGTCCAAGGATGACCTAGTCTATGAGGAGTTTTAATAGTATGAGTTTTAATATGTCGTTACATAAAGCTTATTTAGACTTAATAACTGAGTACCTCGATTTAGGGCAAAGGAGATAAATTACTGTGGACACAGAAATTTTGTTTTGCTACTAACACCACCATGGAATTTTGAAAAATGACAAATTTCGTGTTGTATTCAATGGTTTGTCAACCAACGGTTTTGGTGTTTCTATAAACTGATTGTTGCACTCAGGTAAAAGTTTGTTTATGAATCTTTTTTGATATTGTTCTCAGATGATGGTTCTTTCAGTTTGTTTTTACAACAGACATTAAGATGATGTTCAGACAAATTTCGGTAGCCCCTGAGGACCAGGAGTACCAAGTAGTGGTGTGGAGGCCAGACCAGACTCCCACATTAAGACTTACGCCTTGACTACTGCCACATATGATTTAAAGTGTTCAACTTACTTAGCCAATCGCGTACTTGGGCAACTTGCCAATAATTATTTAGACCCACATCCTGTAGCCACTTAAACACATCTTCGCGCCTTTTATCTAGACGACTGTTACCTGTACGCTGGAAGACCCGAAGGTCAAGTGTCAACAGTTATCTGATCTCCGCAACCTAGGTGGATTTCTATTACGTAAATGGTCCTCTAATTATTCAGAAGTTTTGTCTGAGCTGCCTGTCAAGTTTCAAGCGAATAAATCAAAGTACATGAGCGTTGATGATTAGGTGGTTTTGGTTTTGGGTTTGCATTGGAATCCTATATCTGATCAATTCCAATTTCAGTTGATTTTAAGCAACCCATCCAGTCACTGGACTGGAAGCACACTTCTGTCTCAGTTAGCATGCGTTGTTGATCCGTTGGGATTGGATCCGGGCTCCTACCTTTATATTCGGTAAAATACTCTTTCTATCTCTCTGGATAGTGCAAATATCTTAGGATGATATCTTACTTAACCATATACTTGATGTTCGGACGCGTTGGTTAAGTAAGACTCACGTACCGAATCCATTACGCATCCCACGGTAGAGTAGATACACATCGTCAATCAGTAAAGATACATGGCTTTGCAGACTCTTATAAACATCCGTATGCAGCTGTTATATATTTGGGTATAGTTCAAAATGAGGAAGTGAACGTCTCTCTGCAAATAGCACTATCGGAGTAGCTCCGATTAAGATTTGAAGTGTTCCAATATTAGAGCTTTGTGCTGCAGAGTTACCATCTTCAATTATGGAGCACTTTAACAATGCTACTCCCTTTAAAAATTTTCCGGTAAGTTTCTGGTCAGACTCAAGAAATTTTCTTCATTGGCTTAATGGGTTGCCATCCAGATGGTCAGTTTTTGTAGCCAATAGGTGCTGCTGTATACGGGACGTTTTTTTACAAACCGAACACCTTTCTGACCGACACATCTTTGATTTGGCTGAAACTTTTTTTACGGGTTCTGTATTGAAAAAAAGAGATACGTATTTTTTTTCTTTAATATAATTTGGACGCTAAAAAAAATTAAAATTTCGCGATCTCGGTGTTTTGGGCTAGAGAAGTAATATTTAAAAATACATAACTCTGGTTCTATTTGAGCTACGAATTGTTTTGTTTTTTATTTTAAAGGTAAAAGAATGAGCATTAAGAAAAAAATACTCTCTAAATTTTTTTTATCAATTAATGATTGTCTTTAACAATTTAAATGTTTAAATTGATTTTTAACAACCGCACCCACCTTGTAGTGAGTTTTAAGTATTACCATTGTATTTTTCGTCAAATTTTCTTTCAAAAACACTATTTTAATCGATGGGAAAATTATTATTACTATCGGAAAAAATCAATTGACTACGTCGCATTGGCGCGTGGGTACTACTGCGCACCCTTCATTCTTGTCTCTTATCGGTTTTCTTTGGAATATACATTATTATTTTATATTTTTCATAAGATACTCTTTTTGTAGTCGGAAAATATAAACATCAGCTATTTAAAAATTTTCACTGTATTATTTTTTCCGGATGATATAAATTACTTTGCTTCCAATTCTTGACTGGAGAGATGTAATCATTCTATGATATTTTTAAGTTCACGTTATTGTCAATGCTTTTTGAAAACGTGGTACCAGTATTTTTTTTTCTTCGTATTCAGCATTACTCGAATAACGACAAGTTAAGTTTGGCAGAGCTTCTGTCGTCCAGTCAAATAATTATTTTCGAGGACGATTTGGATCGTTCACCGTTTGCAGACTAGCTCTAGCAGCAAGTATTTTCAGTGTGCTACCTATTCCGTTACATGGTCCTTTCCCATGGGAAGTTGGGAAAAAGTAAATTGGCTCCGTCAATTAAAAATTTTATATTTTCATGTATGAGGACAACACAAACATAATGAGTACCAGCTGCTCCTGTTAATACAGTGTTTAGGTCGTAAACATGCAAATTTCAAAAAACTAACTACGTAACGCTCGTCCATTCTTGGTATGTCTTCATGAATATAAATATTTTACTGCTGACTACCAGAAGTTAAAGGAAAATCAGAATAGAACATTAGAGCAAAGTTTATCGTTACCACGAGATAGCCGTTTACGCAGCTAAAGGTAGTTTCATCTCACGATGTAGTCAATGTTGCGGTTTCTTTAACTTTATATGTCACCTGTCTTTCTCACACTCGTGTCAAATCATAACCTTTAGCGATTTTTACGACGTTTATTTACTTATTTCTTATCTCACAAGCATCCTAGAGCTTTTTCGTAAAATTAAACAAGATTATTAGATATTTTTGTAATGCACATAAAAATATCGTAAAAACTTCATCATTATTTCGTATGATACATGTTATTGAAGCACAGAAAACGGCATGTCTCCATAAGCATCGATGTTAATGATTCAAAAATAACAAAAATACGAGTAAGAACATTGATATTTTGCCTCCTAGGAACCCTATCATCACAAAGAATTAACAGACTACTTGCTAGATATTATTTAAGCTATGTGAAAAGTTTCATAATGATCTCATTATTATTTCAATTTAGAATACAACTACCTTAAGGGGGCTCCTGCGCGAAGTGATACCAACCCGAAAATAATTGAGTTAGTTGGTATCACTGCTGCTTACTGTTGTATATACATATACATGATGCGAGCATCATCTACAATATCATATATATGTATAGCTGTATGGTAAAAAAACGGTACGACCCATACTCCACAGAATATCTCGAATTTTTCCACGGATACCGATATTTTGCGATCTACCATCTGAACGCCAAGGTTTTTTTTTCAAAACAGTCCGTGTCTTGATATGTAACTCCTCGATTATGGTTAGAAAATTACGATGTTTTCACGTTGCTCCATAAGAGGTTGTGTA
>JAPYYV010000305.1:0-61654 GCA_030522625.1 Copidosoma aretas
AAAAACGAAAATTGACGCAAAAAAGATATTCTGAGGAAAAAGCAAACAAAATTACAGAAGTGATTAAGAAAAAAGTTTTCAATTTAACTGACAATGGTCTAGATGCTGCTCATGACGATGATAAAGACAAAACAATTCTCAGAACTTTACAAGAAAGCTTTAGCACCACACAAGACCGTACTCATAAAATTACAATTTTAACCATTTTCGAACGCTGGTCTCACACAAAAATTTAGCTCAATTTTCCTACCGCTACTCACCACATGATATCTATTGCCAAAAAAATTGCCAAGGAGAAAGGGATATTAAGCGATCAACCCTAAAAGCCATTCATCATTAGAAGTGGATACTATCAACACTATAACTACCTTCTATCAGTCTAATGATTACACTCAAATAATGCCAGGCAAAAAAGATCACGTCTCTGTTAAAGTGGGTGGAAAAAGATCACAGATGCAGAAGCGCTTACTTTTAAATAATATAAAGAATAATATGAATCTTTTGAAATCAATTATTCAACAATAAAATGTAGTTTTTCGAAATTCGCTAGTTTACGACCGAAACATTGTGTATTGGCAGGAGCAAGTGGTACTCATTCAGTTTGTGTCTGTCCCATACATAAAAAAATAAAATTACTAATAGATGGAGTAAATTTAAAATCAATTACAGCTGATGCACAACGCCCTATCAAAAATTATCATGATTGCTTGGATCGTATGGTGTGTGATATGCAATCTACTAACTGTTTTTTGGGATCATGTGCTAAGTGCCCTGGTATAAGTAATATCATTGAGCAGTTCATCTATTTCAGAGACAACTCGTGGAATTTTTCAAAATGAATTTGAAAGATATAGAAAAGGTAATATATTTTTCGGATGGTGCAAGAGGACAATATAAAAACTAAGAATTTTATAAATCTTACTCATCATATGAATGATTTTAAAATAGCAGCTGAGTGGCCCTTTTTTTCAGCCTCACATGGTAAAGGACCATGTGACGAAATAGGTGTAACATTAAAACGACTTGCTGCTAGAGCTAGTCTTCAAAGAGTAAATAATCCGATCCGCACTCCGAAAGAGTTGGTCAATTGGGCCTCTGAAGCTCTACCAAATATAACGAGTCGCTATTTAACGAATAATGATTATGAAGAGGAAGAAAAAAGATTATCAACGCGTTTCCAAAAAGCTGTAACGATAAAAGGCATGTTAAAGTATCATTGTATAGTTCCCATCTCTCTTCAAGAATTGGAGGCAAAGCAATTCTCATTGTATGAAAAGAAAACTTTTGTGAGAATTTTTAAATAAAATAATACTATACGCGTATAGTATAAGAGTAAATGTAAATATTGTACAATGTCACTTAGAACGAAGTACTTATTCACTAATACTGATGTATTAAAATCACAATAAATAACGCTATTTATTTGCTACAATAATTTTTTTTATTTTATTATGCATGATGTTAATTGTGCTTACAAATATTGTCTAACTAAAGATGTCAAATAATAATTTATAAAACAGTAAGAGAAGATAAGGGGAAAATAAGGCGTGCGATAGAATCCGCGGGCCTATAAGACGTGCCGCGCCACATAAATTAATTTATTTCCAATAGTTATAATTTATTTTTCATCAGAAAAAAAGTAGTTTTTGATAGGAAATTTGACGTAGAATACGATGGTATTACTAAAAACTCGCTATGAGAGGGGGGGGGGGCAATAGTTAAAGATCGATTTAAACATTTTAATTGTTAATAACAATATTAAATTGTTAATAATTTTTCTTTGAAGTATTTTTTTCTCAAAGCTTATTCTTTTACCTTTAAAATGAAAAAAAATTACAGTTTGTAGCTTAAACAGTACCGGAGTTATGAATATTTGAAAATCCCTCCTACAGCCCAAAATCACCGAAATCGCGGAATTTCAATCCTTTCTAGCGTCCAAAATATTGTGAAAATCTAACGAATTTTTTAAGAAAATCACATAGCTTATTGCCATGATATAGTGGTTCCAAGCAAGAATTTTTTTTTAAGCAATTTATTTGTAAAACGCAGAATGATATGCTGGTAAATTACCCATTATACTTGCATAAATAAATAAAATACGTCAAAAAAAAATAGGATACCATGTACACTAAAATTGTTTATGATTTTATTTGACTACAAGAACAGCGATAAAAATTAAAAAACAAAACACTTGAGTGCTAGCTGCTCGATTCGTTTTTTATTCTCAACATATAACATTTCGACAACACTTTGGATAACCTTTATCAAGTCATTATAATTAAAACATAATAAAATATATTGAATTAGACAAGTACAATCAGTATGACTAAACAATACAACGGACTTAATTCAACAATATTAGATAAGCAACAAACTTATAATAATGCAGAGAGCATCCTGAAGGCTAAAAACAGTATTATCTACTGTGTGCTAATAGTTACGAAAATAAAAGTCAAAGCAAGGCAAAATACAGAGTAAGCGTAAACTTGACTATTTGAGTTATATAAAACAATGTTTTATATGATGAAGCAGTAAAAATTGTACTTAATTTCTGTGTGATATTACTAACAGTATTTAATATAGTTATGATAACAATTTCTTAAGTTCGTTATAACCTTACCACGACAATTTGCTAAGTTATCGTCCTGATCGACTATGCATAGTTGCATGTGGTCAATAATGCGTCCAAAGTAAATGTATTATTTGTGAGGAAGATTGGATGATTTTTTATCCGGTGGCACATCTGGGAAAAATTCGTTAATCGTATAACCTTTTTTTCCGCTTATGCAGGATTCAGTAGTGATGTTGAATTTCACTCGTAATGCGTTTACTTTAGGGATGGTTACTGGTAAGTCTGAGTTGTGGGTGGAATGATCTTCTAAAACTCTTTCAGTGAAACCTAAAAGTCGTCCTGTAGAACCTTTTTAGTCTGAAATCAATGGTATGACTAACCGTGATTTCGCTGCGAAGTGTATTATTGTTTGGTTTTATATAAATACTTCTATCATCAGGTTGTAATATATCAACCAAAAATGATTCAATATCCTAAATTATATAGCTACCTATTGGAAGTGTAACCACTCGATCACCCACGTAATCTTTATTATTTTTTTTATCAATATTTGGGATTAAATTAAATGTTAGGAGTTCTACCAAGCCAAAAACGTAGTTGTGTGTTTTATGATAATTCTATAGGCTGGAAATACTGTGCTTCCAATATGGAAGAAGTCCCAGACATAATTATCGTCAATGTTTCTTCCATAGATGCTGGAGAGCAAATGACTGATTTCTGACTATGGCAGTACCTTAGATACTTTTCGGCAACCTTCTCGAGAAGAATCGTAAACATAAATGACCGCAATTGTAAGAATTTAAATCTTGATAATTTTTATGATTATAGTTAACTTTTTTAACTCCTTAGTACAACGTTAAATCAATTGGTGACTGCAGATCACTAAAGCTGTCACAGTAACTGACATAATTAATACATTTTCTATACGCCATTAGTGAGTTAAAGGTCAATTCTTGTCATCAACATTTCCTATTGCGGTTTCAAGGTAGTGTTGTCCATCAGCAGGTAAGTCGTTTCGCATAAATGCTTCACGAAAATTGGGAATTGTCAATTTCCTAGCATACTCGAGTAAATCCACGTATGGTAAATCTCTATCGGCTATTATTACTTCTTTGATCTTTTTTTTAAACCTTATCCAGCAAATGGCTTGAAGTATACACAAAATCCACTTTCACGTGGCTTGAGATAGAGAGCTTTTCCAAGAGCAACAGCTTCCATAGTTTTATTATGTCTCTTGCTATTTTGCAGTAACTGTTTAGCTGCCTTAGTTGCGTTATTACTTTTTAATATGCCTGCTACTTCATTTATTAATTTGCTAACGCTCCGATATAGCTTAAGCAAGCAAACAAGGGTATCAGAGGTTATGCACCTTAAATTTTAGCAGGGAAGAGTAAGATACGCTGTATTTTGACAAACTTTTGTCTACCTACTTTTTTTACTACACTACGCGCACTTTTTAAAAAAGTACCAATAAGTTTTCGTGCACCTTTTTTCTTAATATTTATTTTTTGCGAGGCATCTTTGACAACTGTATTTAGGATACTGCATGGTTTTTTGTTTTCTCTTGAAACCCTTACTTTTCGATCTTAAACCTATACCCAATTTACTTTTGAGCTTCATAGCGCCTGTTATCGCTGTAGCAGCCGACTTCTCACCAATACTTGAATCCCCGGCTTTGACTCTTGTCCAAGCTTTCCTAGTTAAAACTCTATCAGCTGAATTTCTCGCCTTAAAGTTTTCTCGATTCCGGAAATAAGCTATATCGTTTTTCTTGCACGCTGCGACTAACGAATTTATGCAATAATCACCTCTAGCGATACGTTTCGTAAGTTTAGTGCCAGGACCGCAGTACTGATAGCCTGGTAAGTAAAGTTCTATCGGTAAATTGTTTAAAACTCTATTGAAAAGACCACGTCCTCTCTTACGATATATGCTCATCACTCTTCGTTGGTTGGATCATGACTGAGCACTAGAGAATAGATTCAATGTATTTATAGACTATGAGTCACTTAAAAGCCACAAAAAAATGCGCATGCGCAAACATCGGAGTATAAAAGCACTGTATTCGTAATATATTCGTCAGTCGTAATCAAGCTATCGTACAGTACAGACATAAAGATCACAGAGCAATCCATGAAATTGCAAGTTCCACACTTTAATGCTGTTGTAAAACAAGAAAAACGCTCTAATTGACATGGTGAATCACTGCCTGACAGTATTCGTGCTGTTTTCTGCAGCCCGTCTAATTGGGGTAAGACAAACAGTTTATAAGCACTAATTATACTTCCTTATTGATTAAGATTTAAAAACATCTATGTATATTTAACATCACTCACCTAACCAAAATAAAATTTTTTGAAAAACCTATTAGAGCCTCTAGATGGCGTGCAGTACTTTCCTTACAGTGAACATGAAGCAGTAGTATCTCAAGACGATGCGCTAAATAATTCCATTATGATTTTTGATGATATATCATGTGAAAAACAGGACAATCTAAAAGCTTTCTACTGTATGGAAAAACATAAGTTCGTGGACTGCTTCTACTCCTGTCAGTCATACGCACAAGTACCAAAACACCTTGTGAGAGTAATCGTTAATCTTTTCGCTCTATTTTGTCAAAATGAGCCTAATTTGAAACAATGGTATAATTATGATATGAATTCTAATATGTCCTATACTTAGAATAAAGAACTTAGATCTTACTGTTTGGATGATTATAAATATGGATTCCTTGTTATCGACAACGACAGACGGATGAAAAGCGGTCGATATGGCAAAGGTTTCGACAATTTTGCTATAAATATAGGAGCGTGTAGCGCAAACTAATCAGTCTACTCTGAGATGTTAAAGTGTCAACGTGTACAAGCGAGAAAAAGACGTACTCCACCAACTGTTGAAGGCAAGAGAAGCTGTAAAAAAGAAGTATAGATTGTTGAAATTCGGACAAAAGAGGGTTGAAAAAGAACTAAGTAAGACTTTTAAGCCAATCACAGATCCTCTCGAGGAAATAATTACCGAATCAAAGAATGTGAAAAATAAAAGAAACTTTACTGTGACTCATAAATATTTTGATAAATCTTGTACGAAGCAGCTACTTATTAATCGAAAGAAAAACGAAAAATATAGCAATAATGGTGCAATGTTTGAGTTTGCTGTCAGTCAAAGTAATTATAATGATGATGAGGATGATGATAAAATGAATATTGCTATTCAAAACCAAACAAATGATGGAAATGAGAGTATGTCTAACAACGTATATTGACAAATAGTTAATGAAAATCAGAAAAAATTATAAGATTTAGTGCACGGGCTTCGAAAAGAAGCTGGAAGGTACAAGTTTGGAAATTTGCCAATAAATTTTAGCAACAATATGAGCGTTAGATTGATGAAGCTACTTTAAAAAAAAAATATCCTAATACAACTTGCATAACGCAAAATAAGTACGAAAAATATTACATACTCCTGCAAAGTTCAAGTGCGCATCGAAAAGGATTTAGCAAAAATGGAACGATTCTTACGCATAACAGTAATAAATTTATTCAAATTATAGCTCTGATGTATAATCATATTGCTAGCAAAAAAAAAAGGGTCATTGCTGCCTCACTACAAAATTGCTAGAGGAAAGCAGCAAGTGAACTATGTGCAATGGGACGATTATAATGAGCTATTTGATAGACTTTGATTACTCGAAGCCGAAAGAACAGCAAGGAATCCCAGTCATGATAATTAGAGGATATCAATTATCGGAGAGTTCCGGGGAGAGAAGTGTATATATATTAAAGCCCATACCAATTCGAATCAGTATCAAAATGAGCATCGACGGGTTCGGACGTAAGCTGGGCAAGACCGCAGGCAGCAGCAGTCGAGGTCCTTCCGAAATTGGACACAACAGCAATTAGCCTAAACAATGCTATGAATATTAGTATTTTCTAGAAGGACGATAAAGTTATAATGGATGAGCAAGATAAGCTTAGTGTAATGTTACATGGTTTGAATAAGCCATTTACACAGAAAATAGCGAAATTGGCACAGGAAATATTTACCATGAAAGAGGCATTAGCTCAGATTCCCAACATCACCCCAGAAGATAATTAGAGCAGATCAGGTCATTTGAGAAAGATACTGGTTGTATTTCTGATATTTGATCACATTCGCTTACCAGACACCAACGAGGATGGATTGTAAGAAGAAAACTGTAGCGGAGAAGCTTTACAAACCAGCTTGTCAAAACTATTCACGTTAAAAGTATGACATACGAGAATTGGATGAAACTTGGCAAGCTGATCTCGTTGAAATGATACCTCATGCTCGAGAAAATAAAGTATATAGGTACATGCTAACCGTAATCGATTTAGTTTCAAAGTATGTATGGGCTATACCAGTCAAACGTCAAACAGTACCAACAAATTTGCATACAGCAAGAGGTAATGAGATTTACAATAAGAGTTTCCAAGATGTAATGAAAAAGTATAAGATCAATCTGTACTTAACATACAGTAACCTCAAAGCATCAATATATGAAAGATTTAATCGCACATTAAAAAATAGAGTGTGGGTTGAATTCAGATAAAATGACAACTATAAATGGCTTAATTTACTGCCAGTTGTGATTGCAGCCTATAATTACTGATATCATCGTACGACAGGCATAAATTCAAAAGATATTAGATCTACTAATGAAGCTGAAATTTTACAACGCTATCAACGTCAAGATATGTCTGAAACAGAAGCCGAAATTCAAAATTAATGATAAAGTACGTATAAGCAAGGTAAACAATTTTTTGAAAAGCGCTACATACCGAATCGGTCAACAGAGATTATAACAATTGCTAAAATATTTTAAAAAAGTCCAGCTACTTACTATTTAAAAGATTGTAAAGATGAGACTGTATATCGAGGCTTTTACGAGCATGAATTTTAAAGGCAAAATATTCGGACTTCTGTTGTTATATTGTTAAGAAAATTCTTAAAAAACGTAGAGATCAAATATTTGTGAAAAGGCTAGGGTTTGATAACTTACATTATAGTTGATTTAATTAATCAGATATTTATTGCATGAATAATAAAATGAGATAAAGAAAGTAGAGGGGGCCCCGAGCTACGTCTTCTCCTGTGGGAGTCAACCTATCTCCCATTTATTTTCTCTCCGTGAAATTGCTTTTTTTTGTTCCCTTTTAATTTATTCATCAACTTACTTATGAAAAACCAATATTACAAAGATTAGCTAACAATCTATCGAATCTTAATTCATCATCACCATGGGAAACTATAAACAAAGCTTACTTTTGAACTTTTTCTTGCAACTCGATATACAAATACTTAATCATTTTTATCGAGGGCGTTTAAAACACGATCTGGAACTAAGACTTTGAATTCATCGTTGATGGTCATGACAATCTTGCATTCAAAGCGGGCGTTGACATTTTTGAGCTTGGTCACCATGTATTCTTGCTCCTTCTCCAACTTCGATAGCCTCCTTGTCGGAAGGTAGTTGTTGTGGGCAATTTGGTTCAATGCAGCAAAGTTATTTTCTAAAAAAGAAAGAAAAAATTTATTAGGCTACATCCATAGCTTATAGTATATTGATGTGCAAGCATTGACTTACCTCGAAGTAAATATCAATCTCTTGTAAAGTATGAAGACTTAAAGCCTTTGTTTCCTGCTAGGAGGACTTAATGTGCTCTCTGGCTCGTCCGTTGGTAGAATAAGCTCTGTAGGCTGAAGCACCCCCGTATATAGGTATATCCCATCTCCAGAGGCTTTCCCTACTCCAACACCTCCTACCTTCATTGGCTGTGGCTCTCTATCTACCCCCTCTAGAAGTATTTGTAGCAACGCTTCATCCTCCTTATCCATGATAAGTTTTCGCTCCCAAGAAAGCGTGTCTGTAGAGTTTGGCAGCAGATAGCGCTTATCATCTTTCGGGCTGAGAGCTATTTTTTGATGCTTTTCAGTGTGGACGATATATTGCTTAGAGCGTATAAGATTTTGCACTTATGTGATTTTAGATTTAATAAAAAAACAGTATTTATGGTCTTTAAGACTTATTTTTGTTTTAACAATTCAAGTTTAACCACCTTTTGCTTTTTGATCAACTTATCGTCTTGTACAGAAATACAATACATTTTACTACGGAATCCGATAAATTTGAGCATAATTCTACCGCAACACTTATCTTTCATGAGTCCAATTACTTTTTTGTTTCTACGAGGTAGGCTTAATGGATTATCGTCTGCATAATCTGTTGTATCGAACTTATAGATATCTTCACCCATGACTGTGTAGATGTCACCACCTAGAATTTCCTAAATGAAACTCTCAGTATTAGTACATATTAACTGCACATACGTGCGAATCGTTCTTTTATTTACAAATGATGAAAATCGTATATAAAAGTTTTCTATATATCGAGTACATAGGATCCAACGTTATTAGGTATCTTGATCGTTATGTCCGTAGGTGAAAGCTGTATGGTTACGAGGTTCTCAGCAAATATTGTGCGACTGTGGAAGTTCGGCTTAGCGATGAGAGTTTTAGCACTATATCGTCCATGCCACTTATTAACAAGTTTTACGTTGACTCTTTTCCGCTCATTCTCTATTGTTTTTCCGTAAACAGCGTTAATCAAGAGCTTAGAAAATAGTTCTTTAAACTCGTGCTTGGCATTCTTCCTTTTTTTAGTATTTAAATTAACGTATGACTTTAACTACGGGCTTTGATTTGATTTCGAAAGCTCTAAGGATTTTTTTTAAGATCATTCCATGCTTCAAAGCCTGTTTTAAAGCTTGATAGTGAATGACGTAACGATTTTTAATGTACAATGTAATCATCAAATTTTTCTGCTAGGAGATGGTAGGAGTCAAATGTTTACGGCACAAAGGTAAATCTTTGTGCTCATCGTGTAAGTTCTAAGGGTACTCTAAGTCAACTTTTAATATGTTGCCGTAAAAATGATCGTCCGGAACTTTGAAAAAATTGGATCTGTCAACATCACTTACCCATTTAAAGCCGTTAGATGGTAAAGAGGATGGAAAGGTCTGCGTCACCACCCATCCATAGAGATGATTTGCGTCATAGTATATCAAATACTTTTCTTCTTTCTGTGGATTAAAACCGTCAGTCATGTATCTATTATTTGACTTACCGTAGCTGTTACAGCATTGACTGATGCTACCTCTAATGCCTCTTCTGATGAACAATACCATATCTATATCAGTGAAAAGTTCCGATTTAACTTAAGTTTATTTTAACATGACATCCCATTTTAAGCCAGGTATCCTGTAATAGTGTGAAGGATCAAGTCCGTACGCATCTAAACACGTTGAGCGGAAATTTTTCAAACATCCGCAAGCAACAACACGTCTGTCTTTTAGTACAAAACTGAGTATTCACCGATAGTTTAAATAATAAATGTATTCCATGCATTTACAGCATGATTGCACTTCTCATCAGAGATGTCGCTGTCTGTTAGTTTACTGTGAAAGTCTTCCTTACTAGGCAGCTGCACATCTTTTAACTTATCGAAAGAGCTGGTGTAATCATACAAAAAGACTACTTTTCTAAGTTATAATTCTATTAGATTTTGAGTATAACCGTCTTGTGGAAACGCACTCAAAGTTATATCATATCGAACCAAATAAGACGCCTACCTCTCTAACGATGACGCCACAAATCCGAAGGAGTCAATAAGTCCTAAGTTAATGTCACTGCTATCGATATGTTTTGTGAAATGGATGTGCTTTCCTTGTTTCTTGCTATCAATGGAGCACGTCCTTTAATGTATGCAGCTGTAGCTATTTCTTTTATTATAAAGTGAGAGTCATATCCAGTCAAATTGGGAAATACTACAGGTATATATCTTGCATTTTTATTATTAATATTACAACCTTTATGAGCTGCTCCTCTAAACTTCCTAGTCAAATGACAATGATCTTTTACTTTTTTCTTTCCTTTTTTGAAGACTTTTTCACAGATGTGACATGATTTAGCTAACGCAAATTTAAACGTTCATCCATTCGTAATATTCATTGGCTGAGGATCGTTATACATTTGGTCTTGTTCATCTGCAAGACCTTAAAGTTATTTATCAAATTTATTTATAATTATATTTAGTGTCGAAGAAGTTTAAATATGTATCACAAATACTACACTTAGGTTTATTACTTGTTAATTGACTTCTAACTAAACGCGATATGTTAATTGTCACATAGTGGATTTAAATTTCTAAAATACTCTTTTTACTAGCAGATTCATCACATTCTCCCTTATTTTCATCAATGTAGTAATTCTGAACACGTAATAAATTGGCATGTTTCTCTTTCTTTGCAGAAGTTATATGGCATGGAGCAACGTTGTAACTATTTCCATCTTTTCGAAGAATGTATAAGTTGACAGAGACAGGATTTTGCTTTTTTAAATTTAACAACGTCTTTCACGGATACTAGAATCTTTATACTGCTAAAGTTTAGTTGATTCTGATATTGCATATGTTGATTGATACGCTCACAATGCGCTTTTGTTTCTTCAATTTTTTTTTCTTTATACTTGGTTCGGAAGACGTTGATTCTTCATCCTAGAGCAGTCGACGACGGCGAATTACTTGCAAATCGGAATCCGATGATCTTAATGGTGTTTGACATTTTGGAAAGACTTAATCAATTAATGTATCATAGATCTCACATAACGGAGACCTTAAGCTGGATAAATCCATTGGTGGTACCCAGCATGATTTTCAAGAAGACTGTTCTTCCTTCTTTTTTTCCTCTTCCTTCTCTTTATCAAGTGATGAAACGGTTTAAGTTGATAGATATTTATTATTATCAACATTGTAGAAAGGATTTAAATATAAGTCGTTTGAAATAACCTAATCTATTGCCTCGATGTCACCATTCTTGAATACCTCTTTACAAGCAACTAAAGTCGGTAAATGAAATAGATTTCTTTTCGAAATTGTCTCTATCCAGTACTGATCCACAATTTCATCAGGATATATAGCAAAACTAAATGATGTTAATGGAGATAAAGTTACCAAGCAAAGATCATCTTCGTCTGACAGGACCAGTTGCAAAAAATCCTCTTTACTCATGATGCACTTATGAAAAACACCTTTTCCTCACAACTATCTCACAATAAAATATTCTTAATAATAAATTAAATTTACCTTGTAATATGTGTTATTTAATGGAGATCGTTGCTGCCGATGTGCTCTTGGTCAGCTCAAGACGATAAATGATGACTTCGGAGCTCAACGCTACCTTATGTCCTCTCTTAGTGGAGTAAGGGAAGCCGTAAACTGCTGTGCAGGCGTGCTGGAGCTCCTTCGTGGACTAAAGTCTTTCTGCTGACGATGTGAACTGCTTCAGTTCGAGGCGATTAATGATGCTCCGATGCTCGGCGCTGCCTTATATCCTTGTCCAACTGGAGTAGAAAAAGGCGCTGAGATCATCTGTGCAGGCATAGTAATGCTCCACCGTGGACTTTGCTGCTGATATGCTCTTAACCACCTCGAAGCAAAAAATGACTTTTCCATAGCTAAGTGCTACCTAATATCCCCTTCCGACTGGAGTAGGGGGAATGTGCGTATGTATATGCAAGTACAAAATGTGGGGATTGTGTACAAGCACCATACAAGGTGTTTGCAAGCTGAAGAGTAGTCTTCGTCAGCGAGTCATCGAACTGGAAGTGTCTCCTGGAGAAAGAGCAAGTTCAACATCAAACAACGAGGAAAAGATCTGCAAGACAAGGATAAACAATATGAGCATAAGGGTCTACGTCATCGACCTGCAGGGTTTTAAGCGTTCGTCCAATATCTTTATATTGCAAGAGGCCGCCATCATAGCTCTTTGGGAATAGTTGATGCCTTTAGTCTGTTACTTTCAAGCACCATGTAAGTGGTCAAAATTTTTACCCAAAGAACGTCGGACCAATCAATGATTAGAACCCCATTATCATAGGATTGCGTGGATGTCTGGCTCGATACCATACAACAAAGTTATAAATACATTTTAAAATTCGCTTAAAAGTGCTAGAAAAATATTTGTTAGAGGTATAGAGAAGAAAAAAGGTTCAAAGAAATTTTATATGACAAGTATATACTTTTCGTTTGTACACTTATATATAAATTATATTATATCTTTAACTTACATACTCATTTTAAGAGCGATGTATGATATAAATAAGATCGGCTACCCTTCACTAAAAGGCATACAAAATGATGAAAGAGTTTTTTGTTAAAATCATTAGCCAAGAAAGAACTCAATGTGTGCGAAGAGAAACGCATACACAATAAAAAAAATGGCTTGTGAGCTATTGATTATTATCATTTCCTCTGATAAAAGTAAAAAGTACCATTGATTCTAAATTTTAATAAATAAGTATTCGTGTGCTTGATTTTGTATTTTCTATGAATAAAAAAAAAAAAGAAAAGAAAAAAAAAAGAAAAAGAGGGTAGGGGAGAAAAAAATAAGCGGTTGTTTCTCACATATAAGGGCGTGTGGTTAGAGCCCTCATTACTTCTTTTTCTTATACAAGTAATCAATTGGCACGGCAGCATCACATTGGCAAGTAGAAAACCTATACGTCAGCGAGGGACCGTGACACTCTTACACACCGATTCGGTCTATAAAAATTTCCAGTATTGTTCCAATACTTCATATCCAGCAGATAAGCTAATTTTAACTCAAAGTTCAACATAGCAAAAAGTTTGATTCAAAAGTTGCGTCTCAATCAAATACAAGCAAAATACAGCTCTAACTGAAAAGTGCCAGATTTACTTTATTGTGACATAGAATACAAGAGAGAGAGAAAGAGAGAAAGAGAGAGAGAGATATCACCATTTTTCTTCTTCTCTCATGTAAGACAGTGAACAGAGGTCAATGACAGCGTAGGTTAAACAGTCGGTATCTAGTGACGCTGATAACTTATACCTATACTACAAATAAAGAGGATAAAAGATATATGACCACGCAGGTGACATAAATAAGCAGAGAATAATTTTACGTATTGTAGGTTTTTAATGCATATGACTGTGATTGACACGGTGTTTGTACATATGATTAGTTTATGAAAATGAATCCCAATTTATTACTTGAGTCAAAGCGATGTGTGTACGCTTTCAACATTCTTAACCATTCATTTAACTTATGCTTCTTTTCCAATTTGTTTTGTGCCTGCCCCGACCAACAAAAGCTTCTACAATATTTCGGCATTGAAAAAGTTAGATGGCACATTTCCACAACGTGTAATGTCTATCACCTGCTCAACTGAAGTGTGAGAGCATCAATAGTATACGCAGCGTGATGAGAGATGGTTGAGAATGCTGTCCCCGGGATACTGGGTTAAATATATTGGGATTTTAAATTACTACACTTGTACTTGTTGATCTTCCTGTTGCCTACTTTTTTTTTATCATTTATTTATTCTAAAATACATAAACATAGACATAACTTTGCTTACAATACATGCATCAAGGTAGTTTAAAAATTCGTAATTTCCACATTCCTAGAAAACAATCTCAAACTTTCATAAAATTATTTTTATGCTAGAATATTTATTTTAATGTGAAGTAATAATTATAAAAAGTTTTAATCCAACCATTCACGTTTTATAGAATATTCTTGAAACTTTGATAAAGTTTAGATTTTAGAAACTAAGACTGTGTTAGATTTACATAAAAAATAATTAACAAACTTCTTAGTTTGTAGTATAAATTTTTAGAAAAAATTAAACTTATCTGACTTTTTAAAAACAATAAGCTGTAAATAACTTCATTGCGTTTATGAAACAGAACATTAATCGTAGAAACTCTATTTGATTTTAAAATGACAAGTAAATTTTTATATTAAGTATTAATATTAGAAATCCATTAAGTTTCAAGATTCACTCACAATGAATACTCTAAAATAAACGCTAAATAAACCATAGAAAAAATTTCAAAAACAAATAATGTAAAATAATGATTTAGTAATCTAGTATAACTTTGATTAGAAAACTATCGAATCGCCGACGGTTTTTGTTGTTCGAAATATCACCGATGACATACTCCTCGCTTTCTGTTTGGCCTAAAGGTATTGGCTCAGGCACTGTGGGCTGACATTCCCACGCAGCACGTGCTACTTCATCTCTTCTTCTTCCACTCCATAGAACTCCCCGACTACCAGTGAAAGGGATTTCCGCTTCCTTATAAACATCACATGAGACATCATTTTTTTCATTATTAAACATTGAAATATAAGAAGACGATATCTCATGTGATGATTTTAAATTTTGGTTTAGTTCTTTCACTGTCGGCAAGGGAGGAGGTATGGGAGGAATAACTATCAAAGTTGGACTTGGTTTCGATGAAATGTGGTGGCTTGTCTTCGTTTAAATCGGCTATTGCTGATGGAGGTGACGATAGTGGAAGAGAAATAAGTGGTAGTATTTTCGAATCAAATATTGGCGCAGGGGATGTCGGAATTATTTTTTGGTATGTGCGGCTGCAGCAAAACGGCTCTTATAACTAGGTGATTGGCTGAAACAAAAGTAAGTACAGATAATTTTTATAATTTTATTGTAAATTAAATGTTGATTGTGATTATAAAAAATAGAGGTTTTTCTTCTGATTGAGTGTTTCTATTAACCTCTTAAATTTTTGTCATGAAAATATTACTTTGATTGTCTTTTTCATCAAGTAAAATAAAAAGTTTATCTTAAAATGCTGTTTCCTGCCCCCATCTTAATAGCTGATCCATATCATCTATATTACACGCACTTTAACACTGACTTCTGTAGGAGTTTTCCATCTTCAGATTAAAGTGAGATAAAACAACCTCTTCTTAAACAAAAATGTTGCAGAAATCCTGTAAATATTCGTTGATATTTATCATGACGGCTTAGCATTGCTATCATCAAATTGACTCGACGTGACTTGACTCTAAACATATAGCTATACGGTTCAGGATAAGACAAGTCAAATCAATCCATAGAGGGTATAGCTATATGTTTAGAGTCAAGTCTCGTCAAGTCATAAAGATTCGTACATAATAGATACAAATTAAATGTGTGCCACTCATTTTGAGAAGTATTGTTAAATGATAAGATATAGCGGTGACGCGGAGAAAAATTCGAGGATCCAGCAGCATACTTGAGAACATTTGCGCTCTTGGATAGCATCGGCGAAGAGAGCTTACGCACTTGATTGGCGTCGGTAAGGTGAGCAGCAGACGTAGTGATAAATAGCAACATTCACGATGACGACGACGGCTTTGCTCACTTGACATGATGGCGGCAACAACTACGACGACGGATCTCCCAGCAGCGGCATCAACACGCGCACTTTCGGGACTCCAGCAGCAGCTGAGACCATGACAAGGGCGGCCCTGTGGTCAGCTACTTTGCGTCTGCACGCTTAAGAGAGTTTGGCAGCAGCGGCATCAGCAGCACACGCGCGCATAGCGACATTTACGACGACGACAACAATAGCTACACGCACTGCAGAGGCACCGACGACCATGACGACGGCTTTGTGCTTAGCTGCTGCAGCAGCTGAGACGACGACGAGGACGGCACCGCAGTTAGCTGTCTCGCGTCCGCACGCTCGAGAGAGAGTTCGGCATTAGTGGCATCAGCAGCACACGCACGCACTCGAGGCACCGGCTGCAGCAGCAAAATGTCAGTGCGCATATACTGCAGAAGTGACACCGACAAGCGGTGATAGAAAAAAAATATAGTATAAAGATCCATGCCACTGATGGAATATAGATTCTATGCAACTGATTATAACGTAGAATCTACGAACCATCAGCGGCATAGATCTACGTCATCATTAGTAGCATGGATCTCCACTTATACTAAATACATTTAAAACTTATCAAATAATGTTGATAAAAAATAATTAATTTTCCAAATACTTTTTTTCTGAGTGAAAGAGGCCTGTGTGGTAGTAGGGGTGTAAAGCTGAACGGTTTTGAGGCCGTTGCCAGGCCGAAAAAACCTCTGTAAATATTCTAATCCAGTAAGGGTTCTAATCCAGTGAGGGTGCTATCCAGTGGATTAGAACCTGTACTGCATTAAAATCCTTATAGTTTACCTACTCTAGCACTTAACAATTGTATTTTACGCTAAAATTTTACCCTTATTTCATATGAAATATTGTTAAGTATAGTTAAATGTGTTATTATCATTAAATTCTAAATTGTAAGTTATCGAATGTATATGTAGGATGTTCCATGCACTGAAATTATTGTAGCCAATAATTTTGAATTGACTCTTAGATCTAACCTTGACTTATGGCTGATATATAAATATAATGAATATAAAAAACTTGAAAAGAATCGATAGCACATTCACTTTAGTATACTGCGACCATCCTTCATGAGGGCAAAGCTACAATGCCAAAACTTGCAGGCTCGCTGAAAAGTGGTTTTGCGTAATTACATCTGATTAGCATGCATAAACAATAAGCTTATTGCCATGAGAGTTTTTTAACACGACTTATCTTTATTATACAAGCTGATTCTTTTTCGCAATGCTTGAATTTACAGTCATTTTAAAATATTGGTTTGCTTGTGACCACGATTAACATAACACTTATATTTTTGGGTTGCCACTAGGCAGTACGTAAAACTTCTTAAAAAAATAGCCAAACATTATACCAGCAGATGTTGATGAATAGATACTATGTTACAGTACTTAATAATACGTGAATAAACATTTCTCGACTAGTGCTTATTACTAGTACTACAGAAATCTTAAACTAAGATAATCACTAAACTTTTTATTTAAAAGCAATAAGTTTGTCAGTATTCTGGGAAAAGCCTACTATCTTAAAAAACCAGCCGATTAAAATTCCTGAAAGTTTTGAGATATCATTATATTTTACAAATGACATTAATTTATTTTGATTGACGATTGTAATTTTTGATCAGACGAATCAAGTCACAACTTTTCTTAAAGACTTTATAGCAATAACAAGTGACCATCACATAAATGCATTGGGTCTCGTTGACGATGAAAAATTATGTCAAGAGAATCACCAAAGACATACGTATATAATATTGAGATAAACGTATGTTTATAATGGTAAGGTAATGCCACACTCTGTGGGCCAAACCCCTACTTAAATAAGTAAGTTGAGCATTAGAGCTTCATTTTTAAACTCTATTTTAGAGTTAATGACAAACTCAAAGATATTATTATCGAAAAAAAAAAACAATCATTTTTCACAGTATCTCTTTCAAGCCCTTTAAGTGTTTTTTCGTGTATCTTCTGCACTTTATCCTCATTGTCTGATTTAAGTGACACCTCTACGCCTCCTTAAATTGACGAAAATTACTCTTTTTTGGCCAATGCGCTGGCTTTAAAATACTTCGCAAGTATTTCTGCCTGAAGCTTAGACAGCTCTGTTATTCCTATCTTTCTCACTCCTTCCGACAAACCACTTTTTTATTTCTAATGTCTTGTGTACCATCTTCTTTCTGTTTCTTTTTTCTGTTTGGTTGGCTATCCTTCTTACCTTATTGTGTACCATAGTTTTCCCAGCTCGAGCTAACATTTGATACACCTTTTTTTACTTTTCTTTACTCTCGCAATTTTACGCACTTTTGCACTAGCTATTACTTTTCTGTACCTCTAGCTTCACTAATTTTACTCTAAAACTCAGTTTTTAACTATATAAGCTCTAAGCACATATGGAAGACTCGCTTAAACATGACTTTATCTCTTAAGATATATGTACACGTGTATGCAGTAGTCTTGACGTGCATTAGAAGAAAATTAAATTAAATGTTTTTTTAATTTGTTAATACTATCTTGCATTTTTTTTTATCGTTTTTGATTACTGGATACAAAAATAGAATATGAAGTATTATGTTTGAATGCACATAGTAAGTGTAGACCATAGAGAAAAACTTACTTTATCATCAATATAATTTTTAAATATGTAAAATGTACTCAAATTTTATTTTCCTAATAAATTTTATAGTCTTTTCAGATTCTTAATAAAATAAGAATCATAAAAAGAGCTTGTACATGATAACCTGCAGGTAAAGGAAAAAAATCATGTATCATATTTTATCTTAGAATAAGAAAGTAGAGTAAAACCATTTATTTTTGAAACCTTCGAAAAATTATTAATATCCAAGACACTAATATAAAAACTTTCAAAGACTGCAAAAATCAAGAGCTTGAGACCGATAATAAGATAATCGTATTTGAGTATTTAATCCATTATCCTTAATCTTTGGATCCTTGACTGTTATTGTCTTATCATATCACTTTTTTTGATTTAGATAGTTTATAAAATGTTTTAAAAATATTTTTTTGGCCGTTTTCGTATTTTTACATAAAATTATTATGCATTATTAGAAATAAATTTTTAGAATGAGTATTAATTAAAAGGGTTAGTGTGAAACGTTATTCTTACTGTTTTTACGAGGATGACTCTAATGCTTGGCAAATAATTTGATATAAGTAGAAGAATTAAACAGGTATACAAACAAGTGATTGATATACATTTTATAATACCACGTGACTCATCCAAGGAAAAAACATATTAGCTTCTCTCAAAACTAAAGGCCTGTGATTGTTTTTGATGATAAATACCAATCAATAAAATTTTTAATGCAAATTAAATATCTTTCAATAATACAAAGAATTGGATGCGAGAATAATAAAAATCTTTTTAAAATGTGTTTCTAACTCACAGCTTTCTGTTAACTGAATATACGCTCTTACCAATTAAGCTACGGAGGAGCTGCGTGTTTACGACACTGTAAGTTCAGAATCATGCCGTCCTCACAGAGAAGCTGTTTTTCACCCAAAGCTCGATTTATATTTCATTTGTATACTCGTTTGATTCTTTCTCTTAAAATTTATTTTTTTCAAAGCATAAGAGTCATCCGTGTAAGAATATAAGTCGAGCTTTGGGTAAAAAACAGCTCTCCTGCGAGAATGAAATTTATCTGAACTTACAGTGTCGTGAACATGCAGTGCCTCGCTAGCTCAATTGGTAAGAGCATCTGTCCGATTACCAGGAGACTGTATGTTCGGACCACACCTGAGAAAGACCATTTTAATTCTTGCCATTAATTCTTTGAAATCTTAAAAAATTTTCAATTTATATTAATATTTTCATTGATTAATATTTATTATCAAAAATAAGCACGGGCCTTTAGTGTTGAGAGGAGCTAATATGCTTATACCCTAGATAAGTCAGGTGGTCTGATATAATGTATATCAATCGTTCGCTTGTATACACTTTTGATTTTTTCACATATAGTTATTTTTATGGCTTCCTATACGTAAGTCAAACAAAAACAATACAGATTTGGCAAAAATTATCAAATAATATAAAAAAGTTTGATCATTATCTTTACCATAAATAAAATGGAAATACATATTTTTATGATATGTTTTAGGAAATCGTAAATAAAACATATAAATAAAGGTCGAAGTCACCCAATTTATTGACAGAAAAATGAGTATACTTCTATACGACTGTGTAAATATTTTAAAAAGTATAAGATCCTTGTAATTAATTTCTGCTAGCTGTTGTTAAATTTTTGTTCATTATCTCTTACGTTCACGATAAGAAATCAATTAAAATTAGTTTACAGAATGTGATGACTGACTACTTTTCAAGAATCAAGATAGTTTTGGAACTGAACTTTAAGTTTATTTGAAATAAGTTTTTTTTTTTTTTTGAGCATGATGTGGCTTATTTTTTTTTTAAACTATATTTAGGATATTACAATGCGTCAAATAGCAAGCAGGTATATGATGACTAAAATTTTTTTTGGATATCATTGATATAGTATTATTCAATAAAAGATGAGAGTCAAAAAAGTGGAGATAACTGTGAAAAACCGTTGCCAATTTATGTGCACAATGCTTCCATATTCACATTGTTTTTTTTTCAGACACACCCTTACCAATTTTATTGTTTTTTATTTTAAAAACGTTCTTCTTTAAAAAACTTCATGATCATCACGATTTTCTACCACATTATATTCCATAACAACGTTTACTAGCAAATAGTCCATGTATAAAAAAAATCGATTGTTCAAAGTTTAAGAAATTGAAATGAAAATGTTATCAAAATGTTATGATCTTTGAGATTCTCATACATTAAATATTAAAAACAATGTTTAATAGCAAAAAAATCACCTTTCAGAAAAACAATTTTGTGAAATTGATAAAATCAATATGAAGAAAAGAGAGTCTATTGGTGCTTCAGTACCCAAGTATAAGGTTATGCTTCTTTGGTAGGTAATATCAAATATTAGGTGATCTTAAAAATACGTATGATACAAAACCAGTAAATATTTTTCATTTAGATAGTTCGTAGTGGTAATAATCGCAAAAGGCATGTCTGGAAGCATGTTGGGGTGACCGTAAATTTAACCAAATTTTTAGAATCATCAAAAGTTGAAGATCACATTCGTGATAATAAGCCAGATGAAACTTAATCTGTTTAATTGTTTAAAACATACGAGTTAGAAGAAAATCATGCCAAACATCGTAAGTGGGCCCTTCCCCCGCCAGACCTTTCCAAACATGACTCTTTTAGCACCGCACCATCTTTGCGTGATACGACATTAGCTTAGCTTGGCACTATTGCTTTTTTTTTTAATTTTATCGACAAATGTAAACATGCCAGACATGTAGGGTGGGGCTAACATGGTACCAGACAGCCCTCGAAAGCAACGATTTCCCCACCATCATTATTCTAAATATTGGGTGGTTTCGTATCAACCGAAGATTGCGGTGAAATCGTCACTATTATGGGCTGTCTGGTCTAACATACACCCTACCATAAGTGTCTAAGATACTTACATTCGTCGATAGTATTAAAAAAAGCAATAGTGAAAAAATCGAGTGGTTTTGTATCATGCACTGCTGGCACTAAAATAGTCATGTTTGAGGAGATCTGGTGAGAAAAGAGCCCCGACTTACGTTGAAGAGCATGGTTTTTTTATGATTTGTATGTTATAAACAATCGAACAGATCAAGTTTTTGGCTCTGCCCCCTACATGCTGCGCGTGCCAACTCCCGAACTTTATTCAAATCTTTTTTTTTTTTTTTAGAGTTTTTTGAAACAATAAATAAGTAAACCCTCGTCATAGAAAATTTTATCTATATTTTAGTATGCAACCCCCTTAATTTGATTGATTTTTTTTTGTCTTAAGATATCTTATTCAAATGTTTCCTCTTTAAAAATTATATAATTTGTCTTTACGAATCATATGACAAACAAAACTCTTTAGTTGCGTGATATTATTCTTTTTAAGATAGCATCTACCGCCAACCCTACATGCTGCTCGAAATGCTATTCGCAATTACCACCACTACAAACAGTATACATTTATAATATCAACTGGTTTTCTATCATACATATTTTCGAGCTCACCTTACGGCGAAATATATGAAAATAAACATATATCTTTGATAAAACGATGTTTTAAATAACTCTCTTCGATGTATCGAAGGTAGTGCAGTTACCGTTGGAATAATAATATTTGGTAATTGAAAATGGTTTCAATAAATATTTTAATATTTAACAAATGAAAAATTATAAGGAACATATTGTGCACATAAAAAAAGGACAGAGACTACCTACTTCCATCGAATCATCCAATTATTTCAAAACAACTTACTACGCTTATAATATCTCCAATGTCGCGCTTGCACCTGTCCCATACGCTTACATACTTGTCCTTAGTAACTTATCTAACACCCAAAATATACATATTAAAAGAGGCTTAGAAAATAACAAAAAACTATATTTGTTAATAAGTGTTTTCTAAATTATATAGAATGGATAAATAACATATATTTAATAAAATTATTTAAACACATAATGATTATGTCTACATAATAAGCATCCTGTAGTACTTTATTTTTAATTATCACCTTTTAAACGAATGAAAACAAAAATGGGTGCGTCCTGTTTGACACACCGCAGAAGATCAAGACAGTTCAATAAGAACTTCGAGAGTCAGTAAAGGTGTACATGTGTATTAAAAGAGACATCAGGACAGAGTAAGTAAAAGATAGACAGTAGATGTTTTTTGCGTGAAAAGCATGACCAATATAAATAAAAATATACATCAGATGCAATTAATTTTTCATAAAACAACTTGAAAGCGTTAGTTATTTTGAAGTAATGTTCTTTCGAAACAATATAACAAAGATTATTGAATATCGTTTGCGTGTCTGTCTCTTACGGGCTGTGCTGTCATAAAATCATTTGGAAATATATTGCATGCATTTGTTCTCATATCTTTTTGTCCGACTCTATGTTTACTTACCCCTTAGAAAATTTGTATGAATTGTTATCCAACGTATATCTTTATTTTCCATCGAGATGTAGCTTTTTTTCGTTTTAAAAAGGTTATGTTGTTTTAAAGTGATTTCAGAACAATTTTTACGTGTTTATATTCATAACCTGAACGTGCTGTAACATTTTCCAAAACTTTTTACGACTTTTTTACCAAGATTTATCCGAAATTAGAAGAACAATGGTTATGTCGTAAGGTCAACTAAAATCTCTTTATTTGTCAAAATCTATGTTAATAACTTTTTGAAAAAAGTTTCAATATGTTTTTTTGCCTATCTAGCTTTGTAATATAGATACATCTAAAACATTATTAATTAAAATTATAATTTTAAATTTACCAAGACATCTCCATCCGTTCCATGCGATAGTCTTTTCACCTTTGAAAAACCCATGAAAATGATTTTTTTTGTTCAATCATTCTTTCTTTTCAAGATATTGCGAAATTAAAATAGTTTGAGGTTATGCTATAATAATGACCCGTTCAAAAAATATTGGGCGTCTGCATCATTTTGCCAAGTATGCTATAGTTAATTGGTAATTGTTTACTGCATTAACATAAATATTGTAACTAGTCTTTTCATATGTGTATTATATCCACACGCATGCACACACTATTATACACATTAACACACACATACACACTTATATACATACGCACGTGCGTGCGCACACACACAAACACACACACACAATAAACTCATGGTATACATAATACACTATGCATTGACTATGTATATATGTGGTGGAGTCTCAATGCAAACGGTGAGACATCACAGGTCATTGATCGACTTATGCTGCTTTATTTCGGAGTTGTAATATATATAGGTATGTACGCACGGACTATCTTGCCGTTTTGGTTACTAATTAAGGTGCGCTTAAACAAGTTTTCTTAAAAAGTTTTTAAAGAATTAGACACGATAAAATTCAATTAATTTATCCATAGAACCTCCAACGAATAAACCAATTATGAACAAAAGGGTGGGGCTCCATCCCTCTATATCTTTTCCTGTACCTGTAAGAACGGTAAAATAATGTAAAACTTTGCTTTCCATGTTTCAGAAAAAAATATTCAATCAAATAAATAATTTTTTTTTTACACGATTGGATCAAATATTTGAATCAAATTAATTAGTAAAAGATAGAAGAAAATTTGAGGTAAGTTTAAGTTATAAGCCACAACATAGGAGAAAGTAAGAGTAACCGGCTAACAAACATAGCTTGTGGCTAAGCTGGTACGGTGCTTGGCTCGCATGCAGGAGGTAGCGAGATCAAATCCTCTGAAAAATATTTATTTATAATTATTTTAAATTTTTAATTCGTATTGAAATTAAATATTTACTTCCTTCACATATTTCTTGAGGATCAAAATTATGAGATTGTTGGTCTAATTTCCTACATAACGCGCTTCGAGAAGTATAACTTAAAAAAACAAACAAATCAATGAAATTAAAATTTTATTTTTCAGCAATGATAGGTATCGTAAAACAAAGCAAAACTGACAGAATATCTATGGCAAAATAGTCTAAATTTCCAATGCAAATCGGTCAAAGAAAGTCTGAGGTATAACTAATTCTATACATCCCCTACGTACACCTCCCACTCACGCACACCTAGCTCCTCATTTTTTTGAATTCTATCTATATGTTTTCTTTTGTAAGGAACTCAATATTCTTGCAAAATTTTTATTATTAAGAATAATAAATTACCATAAATAGTTTTAAGTCAGCTTTAAAAAAAAAAAAAAAAAAACGGCGAGAGGGGTCTTTGGATCCCAGATCGGAACGAAATTTCTTTTGCTTTTTGGTAGACTTTTGCTATACAGTAATTATTATTTATACTATGCTATATCAAGATAGTAGAGTTAAATTGAACAATATTTATACTAAAATATGTATACATACATATTATGTATAAAATGCGTAATGATAAATAAATCACCTAACGATGTGGGATGATTATGTTGATAACTAAAAAAATGTTTAAACCGTATGAAATTTATTTTATTAAAAAAACTTTTAAATTGTTCGAAATAGACATTAATTGTGTGCTATAAATATGTTATTAGAAGTTAAAGTAGATTTATTCATCAAGTGCCAAAATGAATACATTGTACTTACTATTTACATGGACTAAAATTACACAGCAAGTATCTAATACGCTTTGACCAAGTGGGTAAGGTATTTGCTTTCTGAGTAATCGTGTCAAGGTTCGAACCGTCCCATGTAAGTGTACCTTTATTGTTTATAGTTTGTTAAGCGATGACTGTATACAGAACAACTTAAAACATGAAAGCGAGCGACCGACTAATGAAAGTCAAACGCTCCCATCACTTGCCTAATCGTATATAAGCAGTAAGAGGGGCCAAGCTGAGCCCTTATTGCAACAACGGCAGGACTTTTACCATGCTACAGTATAGAGAAGGGCTATACATACAATATGTATATTTTTCTACATTATAGTGTCATACGTCCGGGTATTGCAAGGATGCACTACTCAGGGCACTCGATACTTAGGAAAGGGAAAGGGATGAGAGGCCTTTCCGTGACGGGCAGGGTTTGGGGGTAAATAGGCAGTTTTGCTGCGGAAAGATTTCTCACTCCTTCACAAGAAGCATTGTGAAAATTAAAGCACATGTAAAAATTTACAGAGTTGCTTGCTAGAAAAAATGGCACTGGCCGGGAATCGAACTGCGGTCTCCCGCGTGCTGACCGACGACCAAGCTGACCAAGCCACCGTGCGCTAAGCTATATTTGTATATTGAGAGCTATCAAGCACTATTATCGTGTGCATTAAAGAAAAAAAGACGGACAAGCAAACTGAAATAGTGCAGTAAAAGCATTAAACCTACACGGAAAAAAAATCCAAGCAATTATAGTATGAGAACCTACACTGCATTAGTATGACTCTCGAGTCACGCGTAAAACGCTTCGATTTTAAGTATATATTTATCAGATGTGACGATACGAAAAGAGTGTGGTCTGCTAGCTTATACAGTATAACACGCACGGGTGTAGCGCGTGGAGCCCACGCGCAAAGTGTATCGTGTGTACTCACGCTGATTTAGAGTGAGAGCCATACGTATATTCTATACCCTACGCCGACATGTCTTCAGCCCTACGCCGACATGTCTTCAGTCCCTTACCCGCTGCAGTGCAATATATACACACACACACATATATATATATATATATATATATATATATGTAACTTATAACTGACAGGGATAGGGCTATAGCGAAGATACTTATTAATCATCATACTCCTATATGTGTAAGTACATCGTGACATTATGTTGTGCAATAACTATAGTAGCTAGTGTAACTATATATAATAATATACTAGTATAATTCAAGTCCAATGCTTCAGAATGCTATCCACACGAATAATGCATGACTCTCACTCTAAATCAGCGTGAGTGTACACGATACACTTTGCGCGTGGGCTCCACGCGCTACGCCTGTGCGTGTCATACTGTACAAGCTAGCAGACCATACTATATTCGTATCGTCACATCTGATGTAATGTACACCTCAAATCCACAGTGTTGGAGCGTCCATTTACGTATATTATGCATGACGTGTCTCTTACTGTTACAGTGTGAACAGTGCTCATGCTACAATTGCTTGGATTTTATTTCCGTGTATCTATGTGCACACATACACACACATACATATGTGTATATACTATATCGTACGGTATTTGCTGCCATGCCATGCCAGTGCAGACGGCAGTCGGAACAGGTAAAGGTGCATTTGCCAGCCTGTTTTTTTGTCTATCTCTGCATTGTAGTCCGAGAAGGTCTTTATAGTGTCGTAAAAAAATCTTGTTACCCTTTTTTCCGCCTAGCCCCGGCCCAATGCCTAAAACGCGAGATAAAAAACTTCGTTCCAAAAAACAAATCTTTTTTTATAAAGAAGCCAATTTTTTAATTTATTCAATACCAAATACACTTGTACAATAATTTATCAAGATGTACAGTAATAATTGCCCGCCAACAGGTATCGCAGATACCCGTGCGTGGGTCTAGTTTGAAAACCAAAGCTTAAATAATGAAACACAATTTAAAACATAAAATATCTAATTAAATACAAGAAAAAGAGAAAAAAAAATACTAAGAATACACGATAAACTTATTTGAATTAGTTTAATAATACCATACAACGAATTTAAAAGTTATACAGAAGCATATCTCTAGAATCACTCATCGGAGTCATATAAAATGTGTTTTAAATAGCCTTTTGAACTTTTGTCTAGTAAACTAAGTCTTATTCTGAACCTTACAGTTATACTTGGGAGCATTATAATATTAGATATTGCATTTAATAAAGCATCTTTTTTTCCTTCTTGTGGATCTATCTTGCGTAGGCATATAATCTTATTTCTTCTATTTATTCTGTTTTTTCAAAGAATGTCATCTAGGAAACTAGAATATTACTTTACGATAGTTGTGTATTTAAATAATTTACGTAATTCTATTATTTTTGCCAAGCCGATGTCTTTACGATTTTTATTGATTAATCCAATAATTCATTGTTGCAACACGAGTAAAGGACGTAGTACATTATTATAAGCAGACTCACATACCATAATGCCATAAGTAATAATACAATTTAATAGACCATGGTATAGACATTGTAGTGATTTTATCTTTATAATTTTACTTAATTTTTCAAACAAATACAATACCTATTTCAACTGCGATGTCCTCTTGTTCATATGTACATTCTATTTCGTGTTATTATCTTTTATCAAACCTAGGTATTAAGTAATATTTTGTGACGTTTCTATGCGTCACGGTACGTATTATATGATTATGAAGATACAAGTAAGACTTAGCCCTATCTGGAAAAAGGAGAACGAGCCAATGTCAAAGCAAAGACCCCGGAGACGTATCGTGGAACGATATGCAAGCCGACTACTTTACTAACTACGCCTCATGTTAGTCGGATGATAAATATGCGCCTTGCGGAAATATCACTCCCTTCTCCCAGGATATTTATGACTTGGTATGACAAAAAATGGATAAAAACGGGCTCTTGTCACTATGGCTAAGCGATAGATCAAGAAGTCCGGGATAGGCATAGGAAAACCTGCCCCTGTACTCACGACCTCCAAACTTATTGTTGAAGCGGCATAGCATGACCTTTGACCTGGCACTGTTCCAGTGATGAGCTGTGGCTGAAATGAAACAATAAATACGCTCATGAGCACTAAGGCGTGAAATGACGAACGAAGCGGATTTGAGTTTAAGTACAATGGCTTTATTCAAATGATAATACAAAATGGATGTGTGCAAAAATCACATCTAGCGTACGTATAAACCACTTAAGCATAAAGTTAGGCAACGATGATAATGCCCTCGAATAAATTAAATCCACATTTAATCGAGTCAGATTAGGCAAATCAAATATGGGCTAGAACAAATGTTAATAGGGCAAAGAAGCTAATCAAACATAAATTAAAGCAATGTTAATAGGGCATTCAAGCCAATCAATTAAAGCAATTGTAATAGAGCATTGAAGTCAATCTTAAAAATAATTTAAGCAATGATGATAATGCATCTAAGCCATTAAAATATGCAATGTTAATAGTGCATCCAAGCCTATCAAAACATGAATTATGGAATGATAAAAAGGCATTTAAGCTATTTAAATATGCATGGAAGCAAACAAAGATAATTAATGCCACGTGGGCCCGCGAGCGCGACACGCAGGATGGCGGATTCCTTGTTAGCACCAGACGGACCAAGAGACTTGGTCGAGCCAGTGGCAAGCAGAGAATGCCCATGCGCTTTCAAAGCCAAAGGTTTCTCTCGACTCCTTTGCGGTAGGCGCTGCTGAAGATTTTAGGCGCGGTAGCGACGGTGCGGGAACCACCACAGGCTTTTCTCGGTCTCTGTCCCCCACGCGGTGATCCACGTGCTGCTCACATTGCGCGCGCCTATTTAAACAAAATTGTGGTTGATATTAAATTAGTTAATGAAAGATTCTATATGAAGAAAATCATATACCCCCTGTTTTGCACATCACTCTACTGACAACCCATCGCGTACTTAAAGGCTAGTCGGTTACAATATACTAACAGTAGTTGAGCACTATTCATAAATCTAATTTGATCATCAGGTTATGTGTCAAAATAATTAGTAAACCTTATGTATTGCGTTTTTGTTATGTTTAAGGTTAACCTGTTTTCTGTAAATAAAGTGCTCTGAATGGATATGCACTAGCTTTTTCCTGAATTTTATTCCATGTATCGTCTTTTACCGGTAATACGATATCATTAGCATATGACATTAGACTATCCTATATAAGCAAGTAAAAGAGGTCGGTAATGTATTTCAAGAAAAAAAGTTATCTCAGTATTGTAACTTGGGGAGCTCCCTTAGTCGTTCTCTTTTCATTGCTGATGGAGCCATCAATATTGACAGACTGCACGTCTTTTTGAGTAACTCTGAACGAGATTTAATCTGCCCCTAGTCCCATGTCCATCTAGTTTGTATAATAATATATTATGGTCAACAGTACTAAATACCTTAACCAGATCTATAAAGACGACTATGTTCGGTTTACTTTGATCCGAAGCTTTGTAGATAAAACTTGTTACTCTGGCAAGTGCATCCGTTGTACGTTTTTCTCTTTGAAAGCCATTTTGGTCTTGGTAAGACAGTTTATATTTATCCATGTATTTGTATATTCCATAAAAAGTTAATTACTTTAGTATTTTCGCCAGATTAGAAATGAGAGATTGAGCACTATAATTAGTCGCGATATGTTTATTACCATTCTTACATATCGGTACCACCTCCACGTTCTCAAGCACATCCAGAAACGTACCTGTCTTCATAATCTCATTATATATAATTGCAATAGGTGTTGTTTTTTTTAAAAGCAGAGCATGAACCTTATCTATACCACCAGACTTATGTTTCTAGTAACATCCACGCACACCCACCTACGCAATTTTTTAAATTGTATATCGATACATTTTTTGTATATAATTCATTAATCTTCCAGAATTTATATCGTACAAGATCCCAGAACAGCGAGAAATATGATCTTGTATCGACTTCTTCAATGAAATCGAGTTTCAAAATGCATAAAAATAATAATAAAAAAAAATCACATAAATCAAGTATTTTATATTTAAGGAGGAATCTGTATTTAAAAACAAAACAAATAAGCACGATACTAAGATTATTTATTAAAGAGATCCTGAAATATGACTGATTATATACATCCCATATTCACACCGCCGCACACCCACTTACTAAATCTTAATTTTATCTTAAGACGTTTTTTTGTCTCCTATTTAATGATTTTTCAGAATTTCTATCGTATAATATGCTAAAAAAACCATAAAAAATCTTTAATATTGATTTTTTTGACAAAATCAAGTTTAAAACATCATAAAAATCAAAATCAAAAAAATTATTAAATTTAAAATTTTTTTAATAAGTGGTAATCTGTATTCCAAAAGAAAAAAAAAATAAGCCTGAGATTATTGAAGTCGGTCACAAAAGTCCAGAGATATGACTGATTATATACATTCCCTACTTACACCCCCTCACACCAAGCTGCTCAATTTTTTTAATTCGATATAAATACGCTTCTTTGTACGAAATTAAATGATTTTTTAGAATTGGTATCATACTCTATCCTAAAACAGTAGTTTATACTTTACAAACTAACTCTTTCAAAAAAATCAATTGTGACAAAATGATAAAATCAATAGAAAAAAATATACATCAATAATCAACTTTTTTCTTAGCAGTAATAGGAATCCAAAAACAAAAAAGCCCTCTTAGATCTAAATCCGTCAAGGAAATACTGAGATACAACTAATTATACACATACATACACATACACACACACACACACTCACAGTTGGTCATTTTGCGATGATAGTATGTTTTGATTCTAAACTTTATGAAACGTGATTATATTATGTTTTCTCGGCATGTGATTTTTTGTTAATAAGAAAGCTTTCTCCACGAGAAACGAATATAAAGCTAAGTGTTCATATATGGGCCACGTTATGTTAAACCGTGTTGATAGAACCACCAATACGAATACATGCTTGTATTTCTATTGAGTTACCAACAAAACCTGTGAGAGTAGTAAAGCAAAGCGAGAAGTGTGCAGGTAGTAGGCGGCGTTTTCGTTGATATAAGGGGCTGCATGGACTGCGCTGTAGTCGTGCTGCATGCGTCGCGTCGTGGTGCGAGGACGGGGGCTGTGTTGTTGTAGTACTGGGAGGTGCAATAAAAGAGAGCTGCGGGAAAGGGGGGATATAAAAATAATAAATTAAAATTTTCTGTTAAAAATCGGTGGAAAATTACGAATTTATATGGTGGATTCGGCGGGAGACAAAATAGGGGAACGTTAAAACAAATGACAATTCTCAGAATTACTCAAAATTCAATAAATTCTTACGTAAGTTGCGGTAGTTCAAACGGAGAGACGATGCGGGGTTGCAGGTGGCCTGAAAAATGTTGACCCATACAACTATATATACATAGGAAAATATGTGTCGTCAAATGCGCTTGTCTTCTTTGCCTGGATATAGTTTGCATAAGACTATCTATGCAGATACAAGCAAAGCTTTAGATGTCGCGAATCAGATCGTCACACTCTAGACGTACTTATCGAGACGATTAGTAATAGATTCAAAATTTATAATGTACAAGGTATATAAAGCAACATTATTCAAAATGTTCAATGGATTAAATGATTTGAAATTTTTGTATTAACTTAGAATTTTAAAGTTCTATGTTATCTTATTCTATAATGTAACATTCTGATAATGTTATGATATTCTACACAGATAAAATTACAAATAGTACCTTATAAAAAATTTCTGCTAGTGTCGACCTACAAAGATCAATGATATACGACTCATCTCCAGTTATATTATAATTCAATTTGAAAAGTAAGCATTGTTCGGCACTTGGTTGCATTTAGCAACAAGGTTGTCAAGAAATCTACAAAAATGCAAACCATTTTTTACATTTTCTGTACTTGATTTCAAACTTAAGGTGGCTGATCTCCCCTGTATAGCACATATTTTGAATATTTTATGGAGAATGTTTATTAAAAGTTATGTTAAGGTCTACTTAACCTGAAAATAACATAGTCAGTGCTAAATATCATGCGATTTTTTTCATGAAATTTTGTTGTTAAATTTTTTAGATAACGAAGCTTTAAAAAATGTTGTACGGAAAAAAATGCAAAAACGGGGATAGTTTTCCACAAAATTCGATTGTTTAATTATTTTCGTATTCGTATGCAAAAAACGAAAATTCCTGGAGAACCTATCTAAGTTTCTGCAATTTTTTGTCATGACTGCTTATGAATTTGTTCAAACAAGTGAATGAGCCCACGATTTTAAAAATTAGATGTAAATTGAAAAATATTGAAGCGATTTAGTAAATTTTTATTTTCAAGCTTCGGGATCTGGAAAACGTAACAACCAAATTTGATGAGAAAAATTACGCAATATTAAGCTCTAACTATATTACCGCCAGATCAAATGCCGTTTCTAATAAGTTTTATTAAACTATCATATTAGAATAATAAATGTGCTTTACAGGGGTGATAAGCCACCTTTAAACGCTATCACCATAACTGACTAGAGTCTTACGGTATAATATAAGTATACTTGAATGAATACCAAATATTGCAAAAAATTGCATACACGATTACGTGTTTACCTTTATAAAGCGAGAAAATTATTATATTCAATTCGTGCTAATTAAAAATTAAGATCAATAATATTCATACCTTTTTTAATACAAGCATAAATATCCTTTTTTAAATAAGGAGTTAGATTGCGTACGTATTAAATTCATACCAAAATTTTACCCTGAGAAAGCGATTTGATCATTGCTGCTCGCTATCCACGTCATTGTAGTACCTCAATGAAAAATAGTAGGAATCACGAAGCATTTATTAATGTTATAAGAACGAAAAAATAATTTATTAATCTTAAGTTTAAGTCAGTGTTTGAATATTATTTGTTTCTTATTTTAATTTCATAAATTTTCTATTCCCAGGTGCGTAATATTACTATTAAGAGAATTTAAAAGAAGTCAGTTTTTTACAATTTGAGATTTTAAAATGGACATTAGTACTGTAATTAGTGACTGCTCCGGCAGTAAAATACATTATAAACTATGCACTGCACAGTATTTATATTTAAACGATTTTTCATACATCCTAATTTTTTCAATAAAAATTCTCTCGTCGTTTTAAATCCTTTGAACTACCTAAACAGATATAAGTATGGTTATACAAACTTCATGGGAGCATAGCACGACAGGCAGACCAATGAATACTGTATATGAAAAAGTAGTTATACTATTAGTTTCGTGAGAACGAGACTATAAAGGTCTGAAAGAATACCAAGAGACGACCCCGGGCCAGCCGGGAGGAGCTATTTCTCTAAAATATATCGGAATATGACCTAGAAATAACTTTTATCTACGTAAATAACTATATGATATGTATTAATCTCTCTATATTACAAGTTAGTTGTGAATGGCATTTATTGCAAATCCCAGACCACTTCTCTCCAGCCACCTCACAGCTCCCTACAGTCCCCCCACAGTTTATTTACAAAACATGGAAAGAATATATTGTTTTCTCCGAAATTAAAATAAAAACAATTTTTTTAATCTCCACCACCCCACACGACTTTTCTTTACATGTCTCGGACCCCCCACTGACCCCCACCCACCTCTCACCCTCCATCAAAACGTTTTTTATTATTATTGACGTTAATAATCTGTTTGAAAATACAAGATGATATGTTCCAAAATAGTATTTTGATCTTAAAAAATCCTAAAAACATTGATCTTGTATTGGTCCTGGCATGTGCAATCTTTTATTGTCTTGGTTTTGTCTTGAATTTTTGGTTTAAATTTCAAAGGCAAAACAAGAATAAAAAATTTCAGAGAATATCAATTTTTAATTAGTCAAATAAAAAAAGGAATCTTATTGTTAGTATTGTCTTGAATATCATACATCGCAGTTAAGCCTTTTAAAGTCACTGACATACTTGTAACACATTAGCTTACATCCAGCATACACAATCCACCAGATACACAAAACAGTTAAACGAGCAGACGAAAGTAGTACGCTATTACGCTAGTTTTAGCACTTTACATACCTTATGCCATAGGAGAAAAGAGACTATAGTGAAAGTCTTGTATTAAAAGAAATTAAGTTGGGTCTATATAAACGGAGTAGGCTTACGAATAAAAACTCCTACCTCCAAAAATATACAATTCTTTAGTTTTGCTATTTAGATAATCATTAGCAAAGTAACGATTACTGAACTTCTGTATCAGTATATATGATTAAATAGTCAATTAATTTTTTATTTACAGGCTTTTATTTTTACCAAATACTTATGATTAAGAGAAAGATGAATATATAATCTTTTTCAACAGTAAGTCCAGTTATATAGTTAATAAATACTATATCCTTGCATAACTAGGACCTGGTTTTGAAAGACTTGGCAATAAAGTAAATGGACCTTTAAAATCACTTCTATAAATTAAAACAGTTTTACTGATACATGGTAATTCTTCATAACTTATTATTATTACCATTTAATTTAACAAAACTTCACCAAAAGAAACGTGAGACAAGCTTTCCAATACACACAAACGTCGATTTGTTAATAAATAGAAGCATAAAAAATTATTTTGGTATTCTATTTGTAAATTATAGTTGGGTTTTTATCTGTCAACTTGTTTCCAGATTTGCATGAAAACGAAAAATTTTACTCTACTAGGTTTGTGAGGAAGATTCTCATAAATATTGGATACATATTTTTCTTTTTTCTCATAAATAAAGACTTACAGTTATATAGCTCGTTTAATTTACTCCTGACATCATGATATACCAGAAAATCTACGAGATTATGACGTTGTTTACCCTTGCTCTGAAACTTTAACATGCTTTATCCTCGTTAATTTTTGTTTGAGTTAAAAGTGATAAAATACTAGACAAGTATTTGTTTATGCCTGACGAACCAAAGATATTTATTCATCTAAATAGCTAATTTTACTTCACCAACTAATTTTTTCATTACTCCCTCAATTTAAATTAAAATAACAAGAATGTTTCTAAATATATTTATAATGACTAATTGTTCTATTCATCTGTCTATACGTTCATTTATTTATTTATTTAATTACTTGTCTTTATTCTACTCCTGGACGGATTGACCATTAATTTTTGTTCACACATGAATCTTATGAGGATTAATATCTCTTACAAGCTTAGTCTTGGTATTGTCTTGAAATTTAAAATTGTGTCTTGTCTAGAGTCTTGTCCAAAATATTGAGAGCAGACAAGACAATATTAAAAATCTTTTGTAATCTTGAGAGGCTCTAAAAGAAAAGGTTTTCAATGCAGGACAAAGAAATTTAGGCGTACAAAGAGAAAAGTAGGTTTTGGAAGCATTATTTTAAGTATCTTGACGCCGACTGTACCTTAATACAATAAAAAAAAAACCTTTTTTTAATTGATAGTTATTAAGAATGCTAGTACGGAGACACGTGTAGAAATTATCATTTTTAGTGTATACTTATAGGGTAAATAGCTCCTAATAAAAGGCTTTTTTTGCCCGCGGGCACAAAGCCCCGCAAGTACTTTGTTCCCTCGGGCTGCACTTTGGGATCATGGGCCCAAAATTGCACTTTGCACCGTGGGTAAGAACAACAATATACGCAACTCGAGCACAAACGTACACCAACCGTGCCCTTCGTGCGCTCATGTTTATACTCTGTGCCCTAGTGGCGTAATTTACTATTCACCTGTTAATGGCTTTCAATATTATATAAAGTCAATTAATAAACTTTATTATAAAATAACAATTGAACAATAATATAAAAAGTACTACCTGTCATTTATAGTTGACAAAAAAAAATAATTACATGTTTAAAATAATATTAATCTAAATAACCAATAGTTAAGTAAGACGCTTTTGATTTTATGTTAAAATACAGTTTGAGAGTCATCAAAATAAGACTGCATTTAGAAAAATCATAAAATTTCCTATAAAGATAATTCATATTTGCAGATTCTCTACTACAAAGTACACTCATATATACATCGCTTTATATGATACATCTTCTTGTAGAATAATAAAAAACTATCCAACATAATCATTTAATCTCTAACCTTATATAAATCTAATAAAATTTCAAACTAAAATGCTACTTTTTTTTAGATTTAAACTATCATAAAATTCGAGCAAGTCATGTAAGTGTTATTTAAAATGTACGACGCATAGTAGACCTGCCCTGCATTTCATGTGTATACGTACACACATATGTGTGTATTAAGGTATCCGTTATTTACCAATTTCAACTTTTTGGTTATCTACCCCCTGAAATCTCTTCGTTGTATCCCAAAATGGAAATCCATAGCCTGAAAACAAAACAAGGTTGTAACTTAAAAGTCCCATGCTATTGAAATAGGAAAAAAAGATGTGTCTTGCGGCACGGGCTGATTCTATAATTTTTTGGTTTTTAGGCTACAGATCTTTATTTTAGGGTCCAACGAAAAGATTCCAGGGGAGTAATGACTAAAAAGTTGAAATCGGTAAATAACGGACACCCTTGTGTGTATTCAGCGAAAATTTTGTAAGTGTTACATGTAACAAATTTTTGATTGCTGTTACTGTTCTTAATGAAATCATAAAGATTTCATGCGTTTTTTATTTTATATTTTCGGAAAACATATTTTGTATAAAAATTCACTTAGGACTTTTGCATTAAGATAATGTTACATGCAAATGGACGAGCCTAATTTATCAAAACATTGATCCCGCGACTTAATAATGGTTACTGAAATGTCAATACAAATTGTTTTTATTGTACCATAAAAGGCAACGAAAAAAAGGTAGAGGTAATCAAAGCTATTACTGTAATAAATACCCTTCTTACAATTTTATAACCTAAGATAATTTTTAGCTGCAATGTTATACTTGGAAAATTTCTTATTTCCAATTCTTGTTCCGCTGGACAATCCTTCTGATATGTACTATTTTACAAATATTATGACGATGACATTTATTCTCAAATTTATTTTGTAAGAGGAAAGATCTTCCTTAATAAAATCTAATTATTCTATTATGAAATTATCGTATATGGTAGCATTAATTTGATTTATTTCCTTATGAGTTCTATAACTTATACTACAATAAGTCGCATAATTTACTCTAGTATAAAGTGTGTAAGATGACATTGTTAAGGGTCTTTTTTTTGTGATAAGTATTGTTGAACTTTTCATAATATTCCACCTTAATGACCTTTTACGTACAGCAGAAGAAAATTTATATGTATCTGTTCAGATACATTTCTTATATCTGATAAGTTTAAGTCCAACGTAGTTAATATTGTACGGGCATCAAACACACTTGCACACAGACGTCACAATCGCAATAAAAATATGGGCAAATTCAAAAATGATATTTTTATATTTTATAAGAAACTACGTACTATACAATACACATTTTTACAACACTTATTATAAAACTACCAATGATTAAAAGCCAAAAAAATCAAACATTAGTAATAATCTTTCATGTATAGAACGCGGCTTCTATACTCGATTTTTTGAACAGAATTATTTTTAAGCGTGTGTGTGTGCAATAACATTGCACCCACACATGAATACGATTTGACTTCATACCAAGCAAGTTCAAGCATCTGTCGCAATTTATACTTGATGCCTTCGTTCATAAACAGCGCGAAGTGTAGGAAAGGAAAAATTTGGAAGATAGGAGAAAGAGGATGGGATTTGTTTCGTCCTCGACCGCTAGCTGGGACTCGTCAGTGTAGCGCAAATTTTTTCTTCAAAATTGCGACAAAAATCGGACAATGTTTTTTTATAGAAAACTACAACATATTCCTAATCAAACTACAACATAGTCCTATCAGACTGATTGCATGCATTTTAAAAACTTGTTAACCATCTTAAGTTCTGTAGATAATCTAAACGACTGACCGGGCAAACAAAATATCCTTTACAAAATAATACTATATGTACACACGATAGAGAATCAATATAGTAGATATCTTAAACGATTTAATTATACTTTAAGCAGCTTCAAAAAACAGGGCTTTACCGTCATTTTTAATCATTAAATACATAAAAAAAGCAGACTACAGGGCAGTGATGCGAAACATTTAAAGCTTAAGTAAGTATAAAAACAACATTATTATTATATGTACGTAATAAGTGGCTTTTAGGGTAATAAGTAGGTTAGTAAAATAGGAACATATAAAGAAAGCCAAAGTAAGCAAGACAGCAATAGTGATTTGAAAAGTTTTTATAAATAAAACAAAAAAATTAATTTCTCACGGAAATAACTGTACAAAAGTTCATTCCTCTATATATAAGTGGTTTTGGGTTAAGCAAAAATGAGATTTTTTGGAATAAAACAAAAGAAAATTTTTAAATTTCTTGGACAATATATAATAAAGAAAGAATGTAAATAGTGGAATTAGAATTTTTATCATTTATTTTGTGGATCAAAAACTTTTTAAGGAATTTGTATATGAAACGTATTAATTAGGAAGTAAAGATTTATAATCTTGAACGGAATTAGATTTTTATTTCTTTCTTTTTAATTTGTCAGTAAAGAAATTTTATTCTATAGATTATTGTTATACTTTCAATTTGAAATAGTTATAAGTAAACATTAATTCAGTTTATTCATCAATATTAAGGGGTTGGCGTGCGAGGTGCGCAGGGAGAAAAGCCTCAAAGGTGTAGGTGCAAACAGTTTTAGATTAGTGGTTTTTAAAGCACATAATAAAGCATTTCAAATAACACGGAAAATTTAGCGAATCAGAAAAAAATATCAAAACATATCGCAATGCATACATTAACATTTTATGTCTTGCGAATAACCACAGTCTTTTTTGCATATACTTGTGTAAATAAGTGAGCAGATAAATTTTATTTATAATACCGTAAATAAAAATAATTTACTATTAAGTTTACTGAAAGTATTACATACATACTAAAACAATTATTTCAAATGTATACCATCAAAAAATTTAGTGTTTTTGTGTAATTTGATTATTTAAATTATTAAATGTATTTCTTTCTGTTAAGCAAAATTTAAAATTTAAAATATTTGATCGAACAATAGATGTCTTAGATGCTTCTATTCATGGTTCAGACAATATAATTTTTAAAATATATTTAAAAGTTCCATAAAATTATGTATTGAACATTGCATCACATCAGAAAAATTTATGAAGCTGTAAAAAAAAGGAAACTAATAGATCGATTTTGTCTCGCTTTATGCAATCATTACCAATAAAAATAATAAAAGCCATATGTTTGGACCTTAATATTAAAAAAGTTTCGCTATTGTTACGAATTCCTTTATAATATACCGAAGCATAGAGTTCCACACCTCTCAAAAATTTTACCATGTGACTCCCTTCCATTTATCTATAATTATGGATCTGTTTTTTTTTTTAATTTTAATATTATTTAAATTACCAATTTAGACTATTTTAATAAATTGATAAGAAATTCAATAAAACTAAAGTATAAAAATGAATCATGTTCTATACCTCATGGAAACTTTCTTTTCTAACACTACATATTTTGAAAAGGTATTAAATTTCTATATTAATGGAGTTCTTAATCACAAATAAAAACCCAATGTAAAAGTATCGATATTTATATTTTATCATTATAAAAATATTCGTTTTTTTATAGACAACTGAATATTTTTTTACGCAGATACAACTGTAAGATGTTATTTTAATACCAATTCATTATAATAATTATAAGATTAAAAGTATAGTCAGATAAAAAATATTTCATTGTGACTAAGAGAACAATAACAATAAAAAGATTTTACATTACATCAAATTTTATAATTCCATGAAATCATGTATCTTATATGATCATAAAAAATAGAATAATTATAGAAATTTTTACTTTTACTAATGACGTAATAAAAATATTTTTGTAATTTTGCTTTTATTTGATCTGTATAATTATTTTTACGTACACTAAAAAAAAAAACCTTTTTATTTACCCGATACATAGTCAGACGGTTCCTGTGTTCTTGTATTATGTAGAGCATCCAGCAAGGACAACAGTTTAATTGTATCAACTTTTAATTTTAAAGCCATTTTTCTTGTAACATGACCTTATTCTATAATTAAGTTATCCTTCTGAATAACATTTTTGATAAAGTTACACATAATCTAATAAAAATATTTTATCGCGACATTGCGATACGTCAAAGGTACTGTCGAATTTTTCTGGGCATTATATATGCACAAGCAAGTATCTGGAATCAAAATTACTAAATTAAAATTAATACTAATTTTAACTTTACGAAAGTTGTTAGTAGGCATTATGTATTAAGTTTTACTAACTTGTGAACTAAACAACTTTTAAAATCTTAAAATGGTCAATTTATATTTACATTCTATAATTATATTATTTATAAACTAATTTTTGAAATTTTTAAAATTCATGAATGCACAACTAATTTCTTGATTTTTAAAATCAATGAATTAGTAAAAATATAATATAAAACCACACTTATGCCTTTTAACATCGAGAAGCATAGAAACAATAATAGACAATATACCTAGAAAATAGAAAATAGTAAATGGTCTGTGGAGATGGTAGGAGGAAAGAAAAGAATTCAGGGCATAGAAGCTCTTAAAGAGCTATATAAAGTTTTGTTTTGTAACATTGTATTAAGGGATGTATGGCTTTAGAGGGAGGAAATGCTTTAAAATACGCATGTTTCCCGAGGATGTTATACAATTATTCGTATTTATTTATAAAATTAATTTATTTTTTATAAAGTAAAAAAAACAGTCTAGCGGCCCACAGCTATGTCCTAAATATGGTTAAACAATTAGCTTTACAATAATTGTCGCTTTTTTTTATAACTTCTTAATTAGAACAGCATAGAAAAAAGGTGATGTTCTCTCATTTCTTGTATAAGGTGTTAAGAATGTGGTGGGGATGAAGTAATTAGATAAATTTCAAATAACTTTGTGATAGTTTTGCCACTAACATATTAGAAAACTTTTATTTTTAATAAAAAAACTATTATTCTATATATACTGACATCTATATTCGCATTTTTCCCATTTTTAAAATAAACCTTATCAATAATCTCACAAAACAAATTAATTATTATTTTCCGCAATTCAAGCTGCATTATTTTTGTGGCTGTAGAAACATTATAGTTTCTTTGAACCAAATCGGCTAATCTTTGGAGGATTAGTGTGTGTACGTATGCAATTATAAGTTCTGATGAAAAGGCTTAGGCAGCACTATATAAAACTTGTCCGGTTTTGGATGTTTTTGCTATAGTCGTGGAGTCAGGAGGGGGGGGGGGGCTGATAAGGGTGCGGCTGCTATCAGTAGACTTTGGCTTTCTGTCAAAAAAATTTGGAAATATTGGCGGGCTCATGGGGGAGTAGGGCGGATGTTCTGGTCGGCTTAGGCATCAGTTTGAAGAATTAAGCAGTTCTTGAATGGATGTGAGAGTGTTGAGGGGTTTTAAGGGTGTGCGGGTCACGGGGGGACTTTGGGGCCATACAAAAAAGGCTTTAGGCAGTGAAGGGACTGTCGAAAAGGGGAAAGGGAATAAAAAAAGGTGACGGGCAAGAAAGGGCTCGGTAGTTCACATTTACAAAACAAAAAACGGTCCAGATCAAGCTATTTTTACCTTATTTTTTAAAAATGTTTACTGAAGAGGAATATTATTTCGGGGGCGGTAGGACAAGGGTTGCTTTTTTGTACTACACAAATCTACTCTATGATGCAGGAAAATATATTTAAACATAATATGAATATTCGTAAATAAATGTTCGAAATATATTTCTTAACTGTTATTCAAGGAGGCTCCAGCGAGGCAGCGTACCTATCACAAGAATTTTTTGGCGCTCATCAGCAAGTTACGTCTACTATCTCACAGTTTTTGTCGAAAAAGCTAATGTCGGTGGTTTCTTTGGAAAAGATCATAACATCAAGATTAAAACTTAAATTCATAAACTTTTTACACAAATTGTTTTCAAACTTAAAATTTTACAAAATGACCTTATGCATTCACCTATTAACAACAAATGTATGAAATTTAAAATTACAATACTGAAAAAAACAGATTAAAGAAGTAATTAAAAGAAAAAACTTTACGACACGCTGCGCTACAGCATGTGCTTTCGGCTGTTTTTCTTGCGAACTCGTTTATCATTTGAAAAAAACTATACGGTTACTATAAGGGTTTTGAGTGTTAATCTATGTATGATTGCACAACCTTTGATACTACGTATTTCTTGATACGTGATACTTTAATACACTGTTTTTTTCAACACAAATAATCAATCAACTCCCTACTTGTAGGAAACAACACGGAAAAAATTATTTTCTCAAGTATTGAAGTGAACAGAAGAGTAGATAGAAGATAGGAATCGCCCAACTTATGTTTCTCACGTAAAGATGAGGCCTTTCTATTATCATAAATAATCAAGAGCTTACTCTTGTATGATGGAAATATTGATAATTTGCCGTTGAATATCTTGCAACAGTGTACGTGCAAGTAGCTGTTTACCAGCTAGTATTAATTGTGAGTTTTCGTTGTAAAAAATTATCTACTCGATAGTTAGTGCAAGTCCTTACTAATAAATTAAATTTATATTTAACATTAACATAGACACAAAAACTTTAATTTTGTGAATTGGAGGGTGGACCCCACTACTCTTAAGTTTTGGGAGTTGAAAAAAAAAGTATGACCATAAAGAGACATTCCAATCACCTATTTGTGTGCTGTTACTGTCTTGCTCTCTTCTATAGGTAGTAAAATTTTGTATATTGATGCATAATCAGAATCTATAAGTATATCTGCATTTCTGTACGACTTAAAACACTTAATCAGTATTACGTTCTCTGTCCAAACCATAATCGTATTTATTCTGCCTTTTAATGGTAAAGGGTTAGAAACAAATTTTAGGCATGTTTAATTGGTTTATAAATAATAAGACAATTTTAAAAATTAGAATAAAATTTTTAATCACATAATATACAGAATAAAGAGTTATACTTTTTAGTATATTTCGAAATGACACTCCTTAGGAGAAAAAATAACCCCTAAGACCAATTGAGTACAGATAAGGAAAGATTACAAGAAAAAAACGTGTACAATGGTTTCTAAGCCAGCTTATGACAAATCTGCTATCAGATTATTAATATTTATAATTGTAGATTAAAAATAATGCACAGAAATGTCGAGAAAAAAAAAATTTATTATTTTAGTTATCAACAATAATGCGTTTGGACATTACATCACACAATTTTATGTGTCTGTAATCCAACAAGGATGCTTGGAGCAGCTTTTCTCATTTTCTATGCGTAGCATATATCACTCTCCGAAATCCGTAAAGTAATAGTAATCTTTGTTCAAGTGTTTGAAAGACGACGAATTTTTATAGCAACCACAACGTATTCGAGCTATGTTTGAACAACCTTTGATTCGCAGTGCATGTAACGAGTATCTCCGAAGCTTAAATATACAGTATTATCAAACTTGTCTGGTCTTGTTCTGATACAGCTACTTTTGTATCAGTAATATATAAGAAGATTTCTATATCTTGGCTAAGATAGATAGTTGTAAATTTATCATGAAAGTTTTATTATATTGTTTCCAACATGTAAATTCTTATTGTCATCTATTAAAACTTCATCACCAGAAAATTTTTGGACATAGTTTTTTTAAACACGTAATAAACATCAAGCTGTTAAATTTTTCTCGCAGTTTAAGTTAAAATTCTTGATGAAGCGAAGATAATTTTATTTTGTATCACTGTTTTCTCTACTTCTTTATCACTATAACTACTTTAAGAATCAACTGATAGTATGTACTGATGACCCACGCGGGAATTTATTGTTTTTTTCAACCAAATTTGAAAGTAATCTGCAATTAAGCGACGTGATCATAAACTTTTGCAATAACTATCTTCATGCTCGAAACACTACTTCAGATTGCGTTCGAAATGATGAATATTGTTATTCACTGAATCAGTCTTAATACAAGCTTGTATAAAATGATATTTTGTATACTTTTTCATTCATAACTTTCGGATCTGATTATTTCTTTTAAAATAATAATTATAAACTCACATTGACCAATTCTTACACTCCCATTTTATTGACTTTTTTGAACATAAATTGCGATATCTCGGTAAACGATCGACAAAGCCCTTTGAAAATATAATAGGTAGATGTAAAATACCTAGGCGCTGCATATTATGTTGAAAAATATATGTTAACATATCTTTGTTTATAAATGTGTAAATGCAATCAAGTAGCTGATGATAGCTTGAGATTTCTTACTTCACCGAATAAAAGTGTGCTAGTAAGTTTAAGCATTATGTATCTTTAAGTGACAAAGTTATTTTTAAATGTAGGAAGAAGTTTTTCACAATGTTCTTAATGAAATTGTTCACAAATAGCTTAATAAGATCAGTCTTAGTGAAGTCACACGTAGCCTAATACCTTTTTGTATCGAGTCATCGGTTAACTTTCTAACCTTTCTCTATATGTACAATATCTTACTACATCTACAGAGTGCAAAACTTATCTAAAGTAGTATTGACGTGAAAAAATCGAGTGTTCAACAAAACATGCTTACTGTCATCTTACTAAAAGGTAGGAATATAACTAGTAACGAAGACTTTCCCATAAAAAGTGGGGCGAAGATGTGTTATAATAAGGTGCTCATTTTCATGCTATGAGCAGTGATAACAGACAAAGTACCTCTAGGATACGGAGAATTATAGCATTATTTGTTATGAATCTCATTTTAAATATATTGCCGCTCCAATCTGTATCCATTAGAAAATCGATTTCTAACTTTGCAATTAATGGCTTTACGCATAAAGAAAAAAACTTGTCGCTGTAATTTTTATTAAGCTTTAATTTCCCCGTCACAATTAAATATTTGATTATGGTGAGACGCTAAAGTTCTTGTCTGCCTCTTATTTATAGCAAAATATTTTTGGACAGTTATAAGTTTACATCTATTTTGTTAAACTATAGGCAGCGTTAAGCTGTCTTACTCATGCGTACTAAATAATAAAGGGTTTGTATCGTTATTTTTAAAGATATCGATTTTTATGTTGGAAAAAAATCCATTAAAAGAAGGGTAAATATATTACCTAGGGTTACCACACGGACAAGGTGAAAAACCGAGACACTTAATATTTGACATACACCTCCTGAATGAAAAGAGAATAGGTCATCAACCAACATACTTTTTTAAAAACGGATGCATAATAATTCTTATTTCTCTTTACTCTCTAATGAATAATATTGATTATTCAATTGTGATATGACGTGATGAAAAAAAAAGTACGATATATCGAAAAAAACGTTCATAATCACAACTTGAGTTGTGTTGCGCGATCGGTTTTGTAAAAACGAAGACATTTTGGGTTTTTTTAACAAAGAACAAGGATACAAGGACAGGCAAGGCAAAACCAGGACGTCTAGTATCCCTATACTACAGTTTTTAACTATTATCTTAGGAATATCAATCAGACTAAAAAGTTGTAAATGAAAAAAAAACGTGATTTTTCTTCATTATAAACTCGTATTTTTCAGTAACCAACCTGATAACATTTAAAAAATTTTATCCTGGATAAAAGTCTAAGCTCCGTACCGAGCGCTGAAGTAGTAATAGCATCGGGCTTTTCAATCGCTTTCATAGCTTGGCTTTATGTTGCGTACGCTTTGCTTGGGACTTTATAAGTAAACTATATAGGTTTCACATATAAAGATTCCTGGCTTTAGCAGTTTTAAATATATTGTTATATAGTGACAAGTAATAATGAAACTAAGTTGATCATTTTAGATCAATTCTACGTCGATTATTTGAAGATCACATTGAAATTTAGTGTGATAGAATATTTTACTTCAGCGTGGGTCATCATTTTACACTGTTACTTAACTTTTAAAATAGTTATAATCATAAAGCAGCAGAAGAACCATTGATGGATAACAAACAATTAGCGTAAAAGAACTTGCAACTGGATCTACAGAAAAAATTCAAACACTTAAAGTTTGCATATTTCGTGTCTGAAAAAACCTGTCAGAAAATTCTCTTATAATGTTGTTTTCATGAATGATAATTGGAATTTTCATGTAAGGAACAGTATAATTTAACTTTAATCTGATGTTTACAACCGACCATCTTCACCAAGTTATGGAAATCCTTTTACTCATTTCTGGTACAATAAAGTTGTATCAGTACAATACAAGACAAATTCGATCAACCTATGGATTCTAGCTCCATAGATGCTTGTAAGACAATCTACGTAATTAAAAGATGGACAAATATTGTCTCTGTACGTTGAGGTTGGTGCGCAGAGGTGTTTTTTGTTATAGCACTCAATCGAAGATTTCCAGTACTGTATGGATTTTGTAGAATACTACATAATATGTATGAAACAAAATTATAAAAAAGACTTGCTGCTACATAACTTTTTTGAATACAGAAACTTAGAATTTTGTGACCTTTTTAACCAAGGCATTGTTGTTAATGGATTAAAATATAAAATTTGGTCAGTTACCAGCTAGTTTAGACACGACTATACACCGTTTTTTCTATGTAATTTCTACATATTTCTATTGACTTAGTGATTGACGTAGTTTTTTTCCATAATAGGTATATTTTAAGAGATTCTAGATTGTATGAGCTTTTTGTTTGTAAAGTATGTGTTGAAAAATTTTTTTATATTTTTCAAAAGTTGTTTTATAATTTTTAAATTGATAAAACGATGCGAAAAATGTGTATCCAAACCCTCAGTAACAAAAGGTCCCAACTCTTATGGTTTCGATGTATACATATATCTTTCTCTAATATATATTTGCATAAACAAAAATTGGTCCTAGCCCCTCCTACTCCCCCTCAGCTCCACCATGATTCCTCACTGGCTTCCACTCACCTCTCCCTCTGCTCCCCCTTATAGACTAGTTGAGTTGGACGTCTTGAGGCTAATTTTATGTTCAAATTTCTAGATCCTAGTTTTTTTTTTACGCTTTAAAATAGTGTTATACATCATATGATAAAAAAGTAACACCTTAGTCATGGAGCTTTGTCCGTTATTAACATAATAATCGTGAAAATCCGATTTTTTATAGTTTTCATTGAATATTCGTAAAACTATAAGTCATATTAAAAAATGTGAATCATAAAAATTGTAGCCTATACAATTATCAACAAATAGAAAAAAAAGTCACGCCATGACAAATGGTTCAGTTGCAAATTGTAACATAACATTTTCTTTGTTATTTAATAATGTTAGTTGTTTATCCTCGTTACCACTGCTGCTGCTTACTATGGGCTACAGGCTGCAAAAGAAAAAAAACTATCGGAAAACTTTTTTTTTAATTATGAAACCCAACTTTGATTCACAGACCACATACCCATTTATTTATACACTCTTATTTTTACCTTCTAATATACACACACACTCACCTTAACCTTCTTGTTTTAACCTGTCTATAGAAAAACCTAATATAGAATACGAGTTAATAACAGAACGATAAAGCAAAAGCAAAACTGGAAGGTCATTGCTAGCAAACACGTCAGCCTCTTAGACTGTCCAGACACGGAGAGAAAGAATAAGACTGCATACAGAAGGCATACAAGATTATCTGATCCATACATTTGCCTGTTGTACCGACCTGGCACCTGCGACTTGCTCAGCTGAGCCAGCACGCCAAGTTCAAATCTCAACAGTCCCTCCCTTGGCAGTTAGCTGCAGCTATTAATCATCTTATTTTTTATTTTCTGTGTATAAATATTTAAAAAAAATTGCGTATTTTATTCGTTAGTTTTTTATGTACCTCGAATAGCAGAGTTTTGGTCATTATATCGGATATCTGCTTTTTTTACTCAATTCATCTTATATCAGTTAACCTTCTAGTTACACACTGTCTAATGTAGCGGTATTTCATGGCAATTATACATGTAAGTTTATTCGTTACTTCTACTTTACGGCTAGTTTTAGCTGCCTGATTGTCGCCCCAAAGTATCATTAGGATGTACGAATTTTTCAAAATGAACGATATTGAGTTTTATAACGACACCATTTTTGACTTGCCTCCCTCATGGCAACATATTCTGCTTTGCAAGTTGACTTAGCAACTAAGAGTTATTTAAAAACCTTTCAAGCTACTGAATTTCGGAACAATTTCATTACATAGCCGCTTGTTGTCAGAGATCCATTGCAATCTGCAAAGCTTGAATCAAAATAGCCTTGTAAACTCTCTAATTTTATTCAAATTTATTACCCGAATTTCTGGTATGTTTTAAGTATCTACAGACTGATTTTGCCATCTTTTTTTCATTTTAAGTGGAAGTTGCGTGATGTTGACTAAGCATATAAGCTTAATAAGTTACAATGGAGCAAACCCTTTTGGCCAAATATAACAGAGATCCCACTGACTTTTTGTATGGTTCTTAAAAATTCTGTCAATTACTCGCTCGACCATTTATCAAACAAATGAGGAGCCTCGAGTAGCTTAACTCGACAAACAAAAACGAGAATAATTACTTGTTGATCAAGGGGAAATTTCAAAGGAAATTTCAACATGCGAAATAAATTATCAACTATCTTTTATGCTAACCAAACAATTACAGCATATTTATTAAGAGTTATAGATAAGGAAGAGTATCACAAGAACGCTTATAAGGTAACATTAACGTTAGTGTCGCTGAATTTATTAATAGGTGCCGTTTGACAACAAAAGCTTTAAAAAACAGTAACAACCGAGAATTTAAAAGTATGAAGGTGAAGACCAATAAGTTGTACTGAGCTGGTACAAGATCGCACTTTGAGCGAGATGCTGCGAAGATGGTACGAAGCTCGGACTGGGCGAGAAGCGTTCCGACAACTTACTGGTGTGCGGCAAGGGCAGTAGGCGAAGGGCCACGGGTAGCGCAGTCTGCCTGGTTATTTTCTGAGAAAACGTGGCGCCAGCACGCAGTTGAAAGTAAAGTTGTGATCTCACTTACTCTATTACTTACAGGTGTCTTTTACCGTGAAGGCTGACTCTTCAATCACGACAGTACGACGTTTGAGTCAGACCAACAGTTGAGAGTAACAGACTGGTAGCTGAAGTCGAATATTAGGAGCTTGATCAAGCGTGAGAGAAGAGCAGCTCCACAGAGTTCGAGCCGAGGGAGCGTTTTCACTTTGATGGGCGAAACTTTTGACTTAGCCATCAGGAGCGTCACAGACTGGCCGGGTAAAACTGCGAAGATGAAAGCGGCATAGGCCCGAGTTGAAGCGTCCGCGAAGCCGTAAAGGTGCCACTCACTGGTGCCATGGACCTCTGTCCAACGAGGTATCCTGAAGGGAGACATCGTGAAGCTCACCTCTGAACTGTTGCCATTGTCGATCCAGATGAGCAGGTAGCGGGTCGTCCCAAGCTATGTTTTCCAGCCATAACTCCTACAAAATGATTTTTGCCGTAACAATTGTTGGTGCAAGCCGTCCTAATGGATCAAATAAGCGCGCTATTTCAGAAAGAACTTTTTTTTAGTAAGATCTAAAGTGTGATTTGTTTTTAAAACTTGAAACAAAAACACGTCTGCGCTTGGAAGCCATTTTGGGCCTGATGTGGATACAACCTCATTTAATTGAACTTTCATTTCCTCCAGTGGCGATTTGGTAACTTCTTAAAGTAAACGAGGGTCGTTTGCAGCCCACTTTCCAAGTGACATACCAGCAGATGTAAGAAGTTGGACAAGCTGGTCCCGACGAGCCACAGCACTTTCGATGTTGTCAGGACCAGCGAAAAAATCGTCGACATACAACTGATGTTAAAGAATTTTTGCTGCGTCTGGAAACTGCGCCGCTCCATCCTCTGCCAGTTGCTTCATGACTCGGAGCGCCAAGTACGAAGCAGAAGTAGTTTCGTATGTGACGGTGTTACACCTAAAGTCTTGAATGGGCTTAGTAGCGTCCTGTCGCCACGGGATCTGTTGCCAATCGGCATCCTTCGGGTGAACCTGTATCTGCCTCAACATTCTTATGACATTAGTAGTAAATGCAACCTCACAAAATCTCCGACGAGTTATAATCAATCGAATATCAGCCTGAAGCTTGGGGCCAGCCATCAACACTTCATTCAAGGACTGCCCGCTTGAAGCTCTTTGTGATGCATTAATCACCACAACAATTTTTTTTGGATTTTATAGTCGAATGACCGCATGATGAGGCATGTAAAAGCTTGGTCGAAGAAGGAAAGCTTTTGCGATTTCTCTAGAATTTGCGAATGAACTACGGGATTTGAATGGTAATCAAACAACGAAACTTCGGAATTACGAGAATACGTCTCGAGAAAATGATTTTCGCAAGCTTGGTCTTCCTCTGTCAAGAATTTTGGACAAGAAACTTATTCAATCCCCCAAAACTTTTGAAGGTTGTTAGATATATCGATTTCAGTATGTGTATGAAACACTTGAACTTGTGCAGTGTTACAGCTGCAACTTTCTGACGAAACAGCCCCTGTAAGAATCCAGCCGAACACCGACTCTTGAGCTACTGGGGTTCTTTTAGGGCCTTTAATGAGACCAGTGAGTATAAAGTGATGATACACATCGGCACCAATCATGCATTCTATTGTGTCAGGTCCAGCAAAGAAAGGGTCCACAAACTCAAGGCCCTGTATGTGATGCCAACTTCGCGATTCAACTCGTTGACTTGGTAAAAGACGAGTGAGCTCAGGAAAAACAAGCGCTAGTTCCTTTTGCTGAAAAGACGCCAATCGAAGTGAATTCAAAGATACGGCCACTTCTTGTTGAGCTCGAGATGCAGACTCAGCGCCAACTCCGACAATTGATATATTTACTTTTGTAGAATTGAAAGATAGCTGTGAGACTACACGTTGCAAGATGAAGGACCGTTCAGCAGCAGGGTCAATCAAAGCGCGAATTTCAAGTGTACGTCCTATCGAATCTGATACAATAATACGAGCAGTGGCTAACAAAACTGATTGACCAACCGTTGCGCTGTAAATATTCGCAAAAGCCTGCTGTGTATCTTCCATTTTGGGCGTCGAGTCATCACTATGCTCATTTGATGCAGGTTTTTTGCCGCTTTTAAATTTACTTGAAACTTTTTGTTTAAAATAAAGCTTAGTGTGATGCTTTTCCTTACAAGTAAAGCATCAACGTTCAGATGGACAATAATCACGAAAATGAGATCTACTTAAGCAGTTGATGCAGAGCTTCTGGCTTTTACAGAAATCCACGCGTTTCGCAAATTAAGATTGTTTGGAATCTGTTCATCTACACGCCCATCATCATAATATTATTCCACTTCTTGTGTTTTCCATTTGAGCACTTAAGCTTCAAGTTCATGCAGTCTAGTTTCTGTCTTATTTGCAAAATAAACAAAATCTTTACAAAACGTTTCTAATTGGCCATCTAATATGTTTTGATTTTTTTACCTTCTGCTTTACTTAATCCTTCTAATCTTTCCTTTATTTCTTCTTGTCTTTTGGTCATGTCTGTCTGTAAATTATCAATATTAGAGTAAAATTTTTTGTAGATTATCGACTTATTAGCATTCGGACTGGCAGATTAAAATTCAATTATCTCATTTTTATTACGCCTTAATTTCAACTTAAGCTCCTTTGTTTTATTAATAACTGCTCAAGCTTGGATGCAGAACGGACTTTAGGTTGCTCATAAAAAAAAACTACTTGAACCCTTTTGTTTTATTATAAAATACATTTCTTATTCACAGATCACATTTCGATTTATTTATACACATTTGTCCTTACTTTCCTCTCTTTCAGAAAGAGATAAAAAATACATACAGCAGGCAGACAAAATAAGCTCATCTATACATTTTACCTGTTAAAACGACGTGACACATACGAATTGTTCAGCTGCGCTGGCGTGCCAAATACAAATCTCAAGAAATAACTATTGTCATAATTAAAGTAGGATGCTAAAAATCTACCAATATGTAGTATACATGATGAGAAAGTAGAAGTGCAAGAATCAAAATGATCTACTTAATAGTTATTGCACAATATAATTTGCAATTAAAAAAATTCATAAATTTCAATTTGTCATAAAGAATTTTAGAGGAATCGTACACTACTAACCTTGATTTTACATGCTTGGATAGCCATATACTTTAATATTAAATAATATAGGTCGGCGGGTTTTTCATAACAAGAGAGTATTTTGCACTTAAAATTGTTTTAAGCTTGAATAATTATTGAATCATTTGTTAATTTGGTACAACTGAATACTAATTTGAATTCTATTGTGTTGCTGAACATTTTCAGTGAATTTAAAAAAAATAGGTGCTGCACCACCAATAAGAGCGCAGATAGGTTTTATTTTTTTTTTTAATCACTGTGACTTTGTTGATAAATATTAAGACCTGAAATTTTAGCATATTACTCTTTAAGTTTTATACTTATTGCAGACTTTATATAATACTGTATACGACTATCTGTATTTTTGCTGCAACGTGTGTTTTGTGCCGTTTTTTTCTTACTATTTGTAATTTTTCCTGAAGCCGAGATCTGGGAAATCCCCGAGCGTTTGCGGTGGCACGGCCGCCAGCTTGGATCGCTGTCCGCACTTTTAGTGCGTGGCTCTTCAAATCCGAGGCATCGAAAAATTTGTAGTGTCTCGGCTTATACTGGTCCTAGAATCTTTTTAGTTTTTTTTTCTAATTTGGTGTAGCTTGTTTATTTATGAACAGTAAGAGTAATGACATCTTCGACAATGGATCTGGCTAATTTTTTTTCGAGCTTGTTGATTGACGCAATTTTATTACTCTTGCATGGTTAAATTAAACAAAATTATATTGCATTATATTAACTACTCTTACAATTCTTTTCTCACTCCATACATCAATCAATTTCATAGTTCAAGTAAATGCCAAGTAAAAGCCCCACGCTGGCAACAGTGGGGAGTGTGTGAGGTACTTGCTTCAGCTTAGCATGATGTATGGTTTTAAATAATATATATGACTTATGTCTATCCATAATATGTTAATTAGGAGTTTGTAATGTATAGGTAATTGTGTCCTGAAGAGGCCACCTATAAGTAGTGAAATGTTGACAAGTTTTTTCAATAAAAGAGATACACACTCTAAAAATTGGCTTTTACTTGCACCATCAAACATTATATTGCATTTAAATACTGTATTCATTATTACACGTCAATAACTATTGTCACCCAGTTCTTTACAGTGGATACTATACAGTGTAAACTATTATCCCTGTGCCGTAGCCTCGTGTAGAGTACTTGTATACTACAATCACGCACGATTTAAGATCCTTTCTCTCCACTACAGTAATTTAACCACCTAAAACGAGTTCATGAGTCATTAATGCAAAAGGCATTTATATAAAAATCAAGAACTCACGTCGTAGAAGAAATTTTTGTAGACACGAAACTAAATTATGCAACTGTATAAGATTTAAATGATGATGATTATCATGATAATGGTTCTGTGGTAGAACGACTCCGAGTTAGATAGTATCTACCGTGAAGCACTGCCTGACAATAACTTGAACATGCATCAATAAATACAGTATTTAATTGCAAAATAATGTTGTCCTCTTTAACTATGCAAGTGCAATAGAATTGAGTCAATACACAAGGTAGAAAAAAAAAATCTGACTCATTGACGAAGATGTAATTACGCTTATTGTTCATAAATAGACGAGTAACCCAAAATTTAAAAAAAAGACGAACCTAGGACCAAAAAAAGCCAGGAAAACAAATTTCCCTCCACCTTGGATTTGAAGAGCCAGGCTCCAAAAGTGCGGCCAGTGATCTAAGCTGGCAGCCAAGCCAGATCTTGGCTTCGGGCAAAATTACGGATGCTGATAAATTAGCACAAAGCTTCCTCAGCAACATCATTCTGCTATTATTTACCTAAAAAAAATCAAAGAAAATAATAAAATGATTCAAAATGTCAATAAAAGCTATTTTTATGCTCTTCATTGTGGAATAATGTTGCAAGCGCAAATCTTTTTACAGTCCGTTTACATAGTAAGTTTAAAAATAAAAATCCATAATCAACAGTTTCTGCGTTACCAGCAACCTTATTTTAACTGATAACTATTTATATAGCTGTTTTGATAAAATAAAGAGTATATTTAGCAAGCTTGAACTTTAAGAACTCTATTAAGGCAATATTCATTTCAATATATTTTACTGTTACCATTTTCAACTCAAAAATAGATTTTTTAACCTTTTTAAGAGTAAAAAAACCGTTTCATTACCATGAAAATCGTTACAAAACCTATAACAAGGTATACAACTCAAATTTTTTATAGGCAGCAGCAGGAAAAAAGTAATATAAATTATCTAAAGGCTTTCTAAAATGCACATCTTACATTGTTATAGTCCAAATAATACATACAAATTTTGAAAAAATAGACTTTTAAAACGAGTAAGCTTTAATTGGATGCCTTGGATGAAGATAACCTAATAACGGTACGTTGCAACACTAAAATAAACAAAAATGTACCGGTATATGTCTTTTTCAACGGACGCGCCAAATGACGTATTTTCTCTTAGTTTGCAAATATTTTCATTTCAAATGTAAATGTTACTGATTCAATAAAAAGAATAGTTTTTCCGTAACTACAAAAAAACAATATATAGTAATAAAAAAAATTTTTGGCATCAAAAACAAGTATTCTAATACTATAGGAGATACAACTATTCAAGCATTTTTAAGTTTTTCACTCTAAAAGTAGCAAGAAACCGCTTATTGGACATCAAAAATCGTTATAACAACCTCAATAATGTTAAAAACCTGATTTTTTTTTATGATTACACGGATATAAAAACAAATAATTTGAACCTTTAACCATTAAAATCATTTGAAAGGTTTCCAAGATATACGTGATTTTCCACAAAAATTTCAGTATGTCTTTAATAAAAACTAAACAAAATATTTTATCAATATAGTTTAGATTGATAAATAAAGCTATCTTAAAATTTTATCATATGTTACTATTTATTAATTTAAATTTAAATTATTTTACCCTGAAATAAGTAAGAAAACTGTTGTATGACCATAAAAATCATCATAAAACCTTTATAAGGTATAAACTTAGATTTTATCTTGGAATTAATACAAGAATGTAAAAACGAATATTTTATGCCTTTAATCGTCGAAATAACTTGAAAGATTTCTAAGATGTACGTGATTTTCCAGAAAAAGCTTATCTATGTAATAAATACTTAACAAAATATCTAAATAAAATGATTAAAAATGAGAAATAAAGCTATTTTACGGCTCTATCAGATGTTACTATTTAAAAATCTCAATTTAATTTTTTTCACCCTTCAATAAGTTAAAACCTGTTTTTTACCATAAACATCATCATAAAAACCTTTATAAGAATAAAAACATGAATTTTTATCCGGGCAGCTATAAGAATAAGAAAACAAAAATTTTAAGACCAGAATCATTGAAAGCTACCGTTGGGTTCCTGAGATATGGCTGATTACATACACACACACACACACATACATACACACACACACACACACACACACACAGACGGACATTTTTTGAAAAAGGTATTTTCTTATTTAAGACCCCATATAAAAGATTTTTTACATATTTCTAGAAAAAAAGTTTTTTAACGATAGAAATCTTCCTCTATAAGGAAGCAAAACGGCACGTCAGGCACGTTACAGCAAGAATACAGACACTCGTATACAGTATTACCTGGAGTCTGCAAATAGTATAAAACTTCAAAAGTGATATGCTTAAATGTTAGGTCTTAACGTTTATAACCAAGTCATAATAATTAAAAAAAAAACCTATCGTTGCTCCTATTGATCGTACAACAACTGTTTTTTTTTTTAAATTTGCAGAAAAATTTAAGCTACTCGATAAAATTTAAATTATTATTCATCTGTGCAATATCATTAAATATTTAATAATCATTTAAGCTAAAAATCCCATTTAGTGCAAAATACTCACTTATTATAAATAAAGTATATGACGATCCAAGCATGTCAAATCAATGTTGCTCATGTACGATTCCTCCAAAATTGTTAGTGACAATTCAAATCATTTTAATTTGTGTAATTTTTATTTACATTTTGCAATAACTGTTCAGTAGATCGTTTTCATTTTTGGACCACTACTTTCGCACGACTTATATTACATTTTGGATGATTTCGAGCATCCTATCCTAACTGTGACAATAGTTACTTATTAACAACGAAAATGCTGTATTATTTTATTATTTTGCAATTTACAACTTAACTATGTGTCGCAGCGCAACTATTTTTTAATTTTAGATATTTATGTAGGCTATAAGTTTTATATTTAACATTTTTAATGTGACTTATCGTTTCACGGATATTCAAAAAAAAAAAAAAATCGGGTTTTTGCGATTAAACTGTTAACAACGGACGAAGCTCCAGGACTAAAATGTAACTTTTTACTTATATGATGTATAACACTATTTTAAAGCAATGAAAAAAAATCAGGAGTTAGGAATTTTAACATGGAATTTTTCTAATAATAATGGTCAATGAAGCTTTTTATTTCAACTTAAATATTTTTTTTAAATTATCTATGAATAAACAAATATATAATGAAATAAGATAAGGGTGAAAAAAAAGCTTTAAGAGTATCTAGATATCAGTTCTATGATATTAAAAAATTCAGGAGTATTGTTACTTTGTCGAAGAATCTACAGATGTTACAAAATGATAAAAATTATTCAAAACCATCAAGCAATTGAACAAAAATTTATTTAATTTGTTTTACATTCTAGAACAATGTATGATTTTTTTAACTATTTTATAAACAAAAGAAATTTGTCTGTTTAGACCTTTAATAACTTCTTAGTGTTAGTGATAATATACACAACAGTTTTAAATTACAAACGTTGAATAATTATTTATTTATTACTTGGAATTTAGAGAATAACTTTTTTTTTTATAATGAGAATTTTTTGAAAATCTCTTGTATACAATTTTATAGCACTTTGTTTTTTTTATCAGATTCAAACGCCAAAAATGCACTTTACACGTTATTTAAATCTAATGGCAGGTGAAGAGTTCTATGAGTTGTGACTCCTTTCGGAAGTAATACAAATTTAATTCCAGCCCATGCCATTGGCAAAAATTTATCACCCTTTAAAATTAAGTAATCATTTTTTTACACAAAAAAGTTTTTTCTGATTCCTTTGGTCTGTCTTTGAAAAAAATTTATTGAATATGTATGAATATGATAAGAAAACTCTTTTTTTGATCTTGGATTGATTAAACGTATAGTATTTTAGACATACTTTTACAGAAGAAGATATTTTAATAGTTTTTACTTGCTGTCGAAAAAATTTTGTGGGCAATAAGAAATAAAATATATAAAATAATAAAAAATATTTAAAATATTCTTCTTTTGATTTAAAAGTTTTATTTTGTGTAAGGGGCACGATTATCCATACCATTGATAACATATTTTCTAAAACAGTTTGAAATTTATTTTAAATACCATAAACTATAATTTTTAAATCACTTTATAAAAAATATTATCAACTCACGAATCATTTTTAATCAAACTTATGGCAAAAGCAATATCTTTTAAAGTTTTATAAGTGGTTTTATTAAATGTTCTCAAATCCTTGAATGGTGGTATGCTTTTTATTTTATGAAATACCGTTTTTCAAGGAATCGTATATGATAGTTAGAAGGATAAATGTAAAAACGCTACTTCACCATATTTCTTATTCTGTTTTTTCAATTTTAACGAGTTTTTAGTTTATTATTGAAAAATAGTTCATAAGAATAGTTAAATTACTCAATATTATTGCTGAATAGTCAATAATATTAAATTTTGAAGGCAAAGGCACTTTATTATATATATATATATATATATAACTGCTTCTTTCAATTAATAGTAATACTAATTCTATTTTCTTACAAATATTGTCGTAAGGCCAAGATATTAAAAAATAGCTTTTTTAGGAGTTAACTGTAGGGTTGATTTTGATCTATTGTAATTTTTATTATCCATTAAAAAATACATAATTTTGTTTATACTCTAGAAAATATCAAAATTAAAGTGTATACGATGAGATGCCCTTGAAAGACCTCTTTTGTAAGACTTAAACAGATTGCTATATTTGCATGATCAACTTTAAAGGTAAGTTGACCACCATATTGTACGTTTAACCCCAATATATCTTACTTCTCTAATTTGTAGTGCTATTACTAATACGTCAGCAAGTAATGCTAAAATAGATTTCACTAGTATTCGAGTTGAAGATAAAATTTTAATAGATTGTGTTAAGTGTACTAATGATTCGAGCAGTACTTAGGCCATGAGTCAAATTACTTTAAGTTATTAGTAATCAAGTTAGGGAAAAAAGTCTGAACCACAAGTCAGAAATAAATAAACAGGTCGTGAACCATGATAACTAGTTTTAGTGAATATCAAAATGCAATTAATTAATAGCTATCTACACTATTTCCTATAAAATTTGGTAGATTACGGAAACAATGGAGGTAGAAGGTCTTACTAGGATCTTGGAAAAATAACAAAGTGCTATCGAGTTTGATAAAATTTTAGCATGTTAAGAAAATACCTCTGTAATGTCAAAAGGAATTGGCGAGAATAAAGAAAACAAGCAAAATCATGCTTCTTGCATGATCGTCTTAAAGCACGAGAGTTGAGTCATATTGACAAAAGTAAATGCTAAATCGTAAAGAGAACTTGTGAACATCTAGCACCCTAAATCGTGAGAATTAAGGGGATCTACTTTGATACTTGACTCCAAAGGAGATAAGGTAAGGGATCTCTTACTTAAGTAATAAATAATAAATTCTTCCAGTAACTAATGCTCATAGTCAGTAATATTAGGTCAGTTCTAGACTACTGACTCAACTTTTTTGTTATTTATTAAATTTTTTTTACTCATTTCTTTGCTGGACGAGATGGGTTCTGGACCACTGACCTGGGTCGAGTATTTACTTTTTTTAAATATAATGTCTTATCCTCTGTCAGCAGCAGTGCCCAGCCACAGTTTGCTTCTTATAGTATCCCCTGAAAAACTTCACTTTAAGTAGATGTTGAATGACTAACGCATGTCGGTGTATGCGAGTGATTGTTTTTTTATTTTTCCTAGGAAGATCGTGATTAATCCACCCAGAGCTCATTGAAATTCTGAAGGAAGATTAGAGGAGGTCAATGACGACATAACAGATTGTTTCTATTCAGTTCGCTATATACCTATCTGTAGTCATGTATGTGAGTAAATTTTTTAGAATTATTTTTGTCAATTGCTAACTTTTTTTACATATATTTGTTTCTTAATAGGTAACAAATAGGGTTTTTAGATAATGGCTTTAAGTACTACGTAAAAATATATATCGTGTCAGTTAACGATATTTATCAACGACTATTTTAAACATAATGTAAAATATTGAGTTATCATTTTTCTTTTATCATATGATGTATTCAACTTTCCAAGGGGTCATAACCCGTTTTGTAATGTAGCTGCTCGCTGGTAGGGATCGCGGCCAGCAGCTATGTGTAAACATGTGGAAGGACGATAGGGAAGATGCGTTAGCATCTACTATGTACAATTGAAATATCTCATAGGCAAATCATCGAATATATGACATGGAATCGTTATTGGTATTGTCACACAGGATAAAGAAAAAAAAGCAAGAGTATAGGTACACAATGTATTTAAATGAAATCGCTTATTTAAAAATTATCAAAAAGCCCTTCCTCTTTGTTCAGTTTTACCGAGTGCATAGAAATGTGGACTTCAGCTAAGCGTTTGATCAATTAAGGCTGAGGCGCGCACTACAAACTTAAATTTGTTTATCGGCTGTTGACGCGAATAAGTTAGAGAATTTTATAGTATTAGATCGTGCGGTACGACGCGGTGACGATCACCGAGATTAACGAGAAAGGAATTAAGGGAGCTAGGTGGAAACTACTTCTACCGTGCTGACGTCGCCGCCGGCGCTTAGGTGTTAAACTCGGTCGCTGGACCGTCTGCAAGGACTCCTGCTGTTGACCCTGTGCAAAGCTGGGCACCAAGAAAACAGAACTGAGTGTACAGCTGCTTGTTGCCAGATCAACCAGGAAAGTCGTGTGCGTGGGTGCAGCGGATTTTTGTGCAAAGCGGGCTCTTGACCTTCGACACTGCTGCAAGCCAGACGCAGGTCAAGCATGGCAGACACGTGCGAACTTTTAGGTGGGGCCGGAAAGTCTACTAAAGTGCTCTCGTGCGGGCTCAAATTCAGCCGCGACTCTCTCTCTTTGCAGCTGGCAACGGAGCACGCGTGCGCCAATGATTCGGTCTGCTGCAGAGCAGCGCGTCGTCAGCACCACGCATCTAGCACTATAGAGAGTTTGTGTTCGGAGTAAGTGAAGGGACTAGTGACAGGACGGGTGACGGTCACGTGCAACTTATTCTGACGGCAATTGGAGCCTATTGTCTGCATGGTATGCATATATATGCTGAATTGCTACGCGTCTTATCCATAACTGACATCGTCTACTGAGTCTCTTTTTTTGACCGCATTAAATGGGCAGACTCATGACGTCTCAGTCTACCACGTCATAGACCCCCTTAAAACGTTCCTCCACCTTGGACATTAATGTCACTATTTCAAAAGTGAGATACCTGTCACGAGAAGCTATGAAGTTTGACGGCTCCTTATCTTGAAGGACATACGCGAAATCTTTCTAATAACAAACGCGTGTCTAGCTCCAGTAAGCCCTTTTACAAGGGATGGGATTCCGAGCATGGACCGCTGCTGAGCACTATGTACTTGACTATGCTGCACAACACGCACCCTATTGTAGTTTACAGTCGGACCTGGCGATGACGCTGGTCGATGATAGCCAGCAGGCACCAGGAAGTTAGGCACGAAGAGGGCTTACACCAATGGCGTCGGCAAATACTCGGGCCCAGACGACAGCGGCAATGGCAACAACAGCTCCTCCGATGACAAAAGCAAAAGAGGGTCTGACGACGTTCGAAGCACCGTACAAGGGGGCCTTGCGCTGTGCTCTGCTGGCCGCACGTCTGTCCTTTTCTTACGCGTGCAGCTCTGCCCAGACACTGCAGTGTACAGTGGCGTAACTAAGCGTACGTGTGCCCACCGCTGTTTTCTCACATCGCCCTGCTGTTTTGGAGGACTATGTATAAGCATATATACATATTAGGGTGTTCCTTATTTACCAAATTATTCGAGTCTTCGATTACGCCACTTACATCTTTTCTTTGACGAAAAAAAATAAGATTCCAACCGTAAATCCCCAAAAAAAAAATTTTAAACCGTGCCAAGAAGACCAAATGTGTTTTTCACACGCAAACATGTAATATTCCTATAATATTATTTCATAATACTTCTTATAAAATCCTAAATTTTTTTTTGTCTAAAAGTAATACATATTTTTATTAAAAATTACATGGAGAATGCAAATCTAGTATTTATTTTGGTGCTATGTTGGGTTTTATGGTGTAAAAAACGAGTTTTATGCAAAAAAAACGATTTTTTAACGTTTTTTTCATACATATCTCACTCTCCTGACCTAAAAACACCTATTATTATTTTTTTTCCCTTTTTCATCATAAAAATTTTACGTAGAATCCAATGGTGTTACTATTTTTCTCTCAGTCATGTCCAGTGGCGTGAAAAAACAATTTTTC